>CAKNXH010063296.1:42692-61683 GCA_932178445.1 Andricus quercusramuli
GGGTCAGCAATAATATCACGGACAGTTATGGTGGGGGGGGGTCGAAATTTAGTGAAAAACGGATCACGTGATTTATGGATGGCCCCTTATCGGGTTCACAAAAAAGTGTATCATCCACACATACACTGCCACACGTCCAAATACACAAATATTTCCGGATAATAGTTTAGAGCCTTAACACATTGTTTTGTTAAAAACCTTGCAAATGTCATGGAATTTTTATAAGAGGCACTCTTAAATAACTATACAGGATAATAAATTTGAAATTGTCATATTCTAAATAAAAATGGTTTTATTCTGTTTATAAATGTTTATATGTTAAAAATGTTACAAGACTAAGATTCTGGTCTTTGAGTATTAATGGCCAGAGAAAATAAAAAATTTGTCAGGGAAAATTAGGAAATTTTGAAAATAGAGTTTTGTGGGCACCCTGATATAATGTTCTGGTCAGTAATTTATTTATCTGATCTTTCTATTTATTTTCTTTGCAGCTGCTTCATCCTGACAATGATGTTTTTATTCAAAAATTTTATTATATGGTTGAAAATTCAACAATTTTGTCCAAGAGTTATCCTTTTTGGTTGAAAATTCTTTTTTTTTTGTCGTTGAAAATTGATTTTTTTTTATAGCAAATTAACTTTTTCACCTTTTTTGGTTGAAAATTGTACTACTTGGTCTTGTTCGATAAAAATTCGTTTTTTGAACTAAGAATTTAACTATTCCAGTTGAAAATTCATCATTTTAGTTGAAAATTCATCTCTTTCGTGGAAGGTTTGACTGTTTTGTTCAAAATTGATCTTCTTTTATTAAAACACCTACTTGAGTAAAAGTAGAACTGCTTTGTTAACAATTTATTTTTTTGTATGAAAGTTCTTCTCTTTGGTTACATAGTTGACTATTTTATTAAATTTTTATTTTAAATTAATTTTTGTAACTTAAAATAAGTGTTTGGTTCAGAATCAACCTTTTTCTTGAAAACTCATATTTTCGGGTTGAAACTTCAGCAAACTTCTTTGTTTATTAATAATTCGCCTTTTTGGTTGAAAAATTCATCATTTCAATTAAAAAATCATTTCTTTGGTTTAAAATTTTACTACTATATTTTGTTGAAAAATCGTAGTTTTTGGTAGAAAATAATCTTCGTGATTGAAAATTCGTCCTTTTAGTTTTAAAACTAATCTCTTCTGGTAGAAATTAATTTTTTTTGTTAAAATATCAACTATTACATTTTTTATTGATAATTCATCTTCGTATGATAATGAAATATAAAAGTACTCGCGTTTTACCATGTTGAATAATTTAACAAATTTATCTTTCCCTGTACCCCCCCCCCCACTAATTATCCCCCTTTATTTACTATTTTCAATTAGTTTTTATGCATTTGAACTAAGCCATAATATACAACATCGTAAAGTACAGATTTATAAAACAAGTTTTATCATTTTTTCTTCAAATGACCAGAAAACATATCCAAATTTTACAAAAAATCAGCCAAAATGGCGAAGCATTGAGCTAAGTCTTTAAGGAGTTAGTCCAAAAAATTGGATATTTCAGTATGTTAGTAAATAACTAATACCTCCCGAAATAGTTTAAACAATTTTCCATGGAAATTTATCCTTCAAATGAGACCAAGAACATTGAAAAATGTTTAACATTTCGTGAGATATTAATAATTTATGTAAACACAAAAATATTCACTGTTTTTTAATATAACTCATTACAGAATTATCTTAATTACTTGACGTTGGGTTGATTTGTTGTAAAATTTCGATATAATTTTTCTGCGGTATTTTGAAGCTCTGAAGAATCAAAAATCGCAACCTTATATATTTGAAATTTAAAAGCTTCAAATTTAGAAACCTCAATTTGAAAAAATGTGAAAATTAGATTCTCAATTCCTGAAGCATTCGAAGCTTTCCCCTCAAAATTGGAAAGGGTGGATTCAAAATCCTAAGTTTGTATAAGATTTCGAAATTCATAACCCCAGATTTAAAGTCAGTAACATCAGTCGGTAAATAAAAATAAAAAATAGACAAGAATGAAGTTTTAAATTTAAAAAGTCACGAATCTGCGTTCTTCAAACTCGACCAATGACATTCGGAAGTTTTTTTAAATCAAATTCTTAAAATTCAATAGATTTAAACGTCGAGGAATTCAATGCTCTAACTTTTTATACCAAAATTTTAAAAAAATAATTAAAGGAAATTGTGAATAATTTGTATTTCAATAACTTTTGGAGAGCTGAGAAAAATTTAAGTTCAAAGGATTGAAGTTCAACAGGTTCGATTTGGAAAGTTTTAAATCCAACTGATAAAGTCTTATTAAAAATCTAAACTCTATAACACAAATTTTCACATTCCACAGTTTCTAATAGGAAATAAGGAAGTGATTTCAAAAGAAATCTCCAAAAGTGTCTGAAACAAAATTAGAGAACTGCAGAATCAAGAAAACCCAAGAAGAGACAATAATTTACATTTTTTCCACTTTTAACCAGCCTTCCTCTGTTTATTATGTAGATATTTCTCTTTCTTATATGTACTTTCTTGGGAATTTTTCCCAGGGCAAAGTGTAAATAGTGGCCTAAATCCCGAGGGAAATATTTAAATTTTAAAGGGAGGCTTAAATTGTAGGGGTGAAATTTTTGTCTGTAATTCACTTCGGTCCATCTTTAAAACGGAATTCTAAAGTCTACGCTAATATTTATCTAGACTCTAGGACTCGGTCTAAGCTAGAGGCTGGAGCTCAAGCCGAGGAAAAAGTTAAACCGTATGAGTTGAATCGTAAGAAATAGTAGTTATCAAGATCCTCCCTTTTCTATTTCATGCCGCCTAGAATGGGAGTAGTTATTTCGGCATCAGGAAGAACCTACTAAAATAAAGTGGAAATTTAAAGCCATTAACCCTTTCAACCCGGGTTTTTAACCTTACAAATTATTTTGGGCTCAGCACAATATTTTACTATCTCTGGATTTTTTTTCAATGGGCTTAAACAACTTCAGAGTTTAAATAGCTTTATTGATGAATGTATTTTTCCTTAGAAATTATTTCAAGCTTATTTTTTATAATAATCTGAGACACGAATTTTTATTAGATAAGGGGCGTTCAAAAATTACGTCACGCTATCTCGAACACTTTTTCCACCCCCATAATATTTTAGCAAACTACACAGCCCAAAATGCTTGCCAAGGGTGATTTTTCATGAAAACAGGGGAATACATTCTTTTAAATAAAATAACAGGTTACCATATTTAATCGAATGTGAAACGCTTATGATTTCAGGTAGAAAAATACTGCATTCTTAAAAAAAATAGTTCAATTTTAAAACAAAAAATATTAATTTTCTACCAAAGGAGATGTATTTTCAACGAAAGAGTTGAGTTTTCAACCTAAGAAGTCGTATGTGTTAGAAAATAGTTGTTTTTTTGAACCTGAAAAGATGATTTTTCAAACAAATGGGATAACGGAACCAGTTACCGAGGGGGAACTATTTCTCGCAGAAACAGTTGATTTATTTTAATCTGAAACCTAAGTATGTTATTTTATTGTAAGTGTCATAGAATGAATCTTATTGAAGTTTTTAAATAAAAAAAAGTGCACGTGAAAAAATAGTGAAAAGAGAAAGAATTTTATTTTCGAACTTAGACAATAGCATCCACATTGGTAATTGGTTCCGTTACCCTAGTTGAATTTTCAACAAAAAAGGTCAATCTTCAACCAAAAATGTAAAAGTTACAATTTTAGTAAAAAAAATTAATTATCAACAAAAAAAAACGAATTTTCAACTATATAGTCAATTTTTTAACCAAATACATGAATTTTATATTTAAAAAGACAAAATTTTAACAAATAAAGATTTTTTAGTCGGAAAGGAAAAAAAATCATCCAAATTGTTGAAGTTTCAAGCAAAAGAGACGTATTTTCACCTTTAAAGACGAATTTTTAACCAAGTGATATAATTTTTTAATGAAAAATAATTTATTTCAACCCAGTTGCACTTTTAACCAATTAATCGAATTTTCAAGAAAAAAAGACATTTTTTAGGAGACAGTTGAATTTTCAATTCGGAAAGATAAATTTGTAACCAAGAACTATTTTACGAAAAAAGATGAATTTTCAATACAGAAAAGATGAATTTTAGATCCAAAAAGACGAATTTTTAACGAAGCAGTTAAATTTTCGAACAGAAAAGATTACTTTTGATCAAAATAGTCCAAATAAAAAAAAATATCAACCAAACATTTATGGAATCAAACAGCAAAATAGGAAGAGTTTTTAACCAAAATTATTAAATTTTCAACAAAATAGTTGAATTTCCTATTAAAATGATGAATGTCCTACAAAACGAAAAAGACGAATTTTTTACAAAAGACGTTCAACTTTCAACCAAGTTGTTGAATTTTTTATAAGAAAAGATGATTTTTTAACCAAAAGTGTAATAGTTGATATTTCCACAAAAAGCGATTTTAATTTTATATGAAAAATAGTTTACTTCAACCAAAAAAGACAAATTTTCAACAAAATAGTAGAATCCTCAACCAAAACAGATTAAATTTCAATTAAACAGTTGCATTGAAAATTTGTTCGCCAAAAAAGATCAAATTTCTACCAAAAGAGATTAAGTTTCAAACCAAAAAGACGATTTTTAAACAAAAGTGTTAAATTTGTAACCGAGAAAGTTTTTTCAGTTAAGAGAGAACAAAATTTAAACCCAACTGTTGAATTTTCAAACCAAAAAGGCGAATTCTCTACAAAACAGTTGAATTTTCAATCCAAAAAGACGAATTTCCAGCAAAACAGTTGAAATTGTGAACCAAATCATTGGATTTTGAACTAAAAACGATCAATTTTCAACCTAAAATGGAATATTTAAAATTTCTATTGAAGAATTGATTTTCAACAAAAAAAAAACGAAGTTTCAACAAAATAGTTAAATTTTCAACTGAAGAGATGGACCTTAAACTAATTAAGTGATTTTTTTAACAAAGTATTTCAACTTTCAACCAAAAAGTTGAATCTTGAACTAAAAACTGTAATTTTCAACCAATAATAAAATAGTTCAATTTTCAATTACGAAGATTAATTTTCAACTAAAAAAAAAGATAGAACTTTCATCAATAATAATAATAATAACAGACTTTTCTATTAAAAAGAATGAACTGTAAACGAAAAATAGTTACATTTTATTATTGAGTTCTATTAATTCAATTTTCATTTACGCGAAAAAACGAGAAAAAGGGGAAGTTTCTTGAAAACAGGGGGAAAAAAGGAATTCTTTAAAAAAAGGGTAAGGAGGAGAATAGGAGATAGAGTGTGAAGTTTGTTTTACTTGAAAAATAAAATCACTAATTTTAATTTTTGCAAGCATTGCAAACAATTGTTATTTACTAGTAATCTGTATTATCTTCAGAGATGGTAACTATCGATCATTAGAGAAATCCTTCACACACCGTGAAATTGAAATTCTATAATATCGATCAAAGGTATCTCCTCTAATACAGATAATGTTAACGTCCTTTCAGACAGAAAATTTACATTTTCCATGTGTGATGTCACATTGTGCCCCCTTCCCCTGGCAGTGTAACGTAGTTTTTGAACGGCCCCTAGGAACCTATTTTCATTTCTTGGTGCTTTGAAGTGTGAGAAGAGGTTTGTAGGGGGGGGGGGGGGGGTAAAGAATAGCGTATCATTTTTTAGTCTGAAGAGTCATAGCTTGTAACACGTGGTCTTAATCGACCAAAAAATGTAAGGAAATAAAAACACACGTGTGGGAAGGGTCGCTTGAAATCGCCTTAAATCTTCTGCGGCCTTGGGGGTGTTATTCGCATTAAATTGCCTTCAGTTTGCACACGTTATATTAGAGCGTGTGTATCAAGCGTGGAAGTTCTGATGCCAAAGAGGCGTGTAACTCGATATTTTTTCACACCCCCGTTCACACCCTTGCACATTGGGTTCGGGAAAAATTCACAGTCCAGGGTTGGTTCCATCAGCTTATCGAAATTTAAAAATAAAATCTTCATTCCGCTCAAAATTTAGAAGCAAAGTCTGCATGGGTAGAAAATTAAAGAGAATTTAAAGTAAGTTTCATTTATGGAGACCAGACTCTTTAAAACAAAATAAGGTAGAATAATTTATAAAATAGAGTTGGAAATGTTATTAAATTTCGCGTCAAATGGAGTCATATTTTAAGTATCGTTTGATAAATAAAACTGAGATAGTGGGTATGAAAGACCGGGTCATTTCTGATTTTTACTCATTTTTAGGATTCAACTCCTGGAAAAATGTAGGGAAATAATGGTAAAAAATTAAAAGTTACGAGAAATGAACCTTGAATTCTCCCTTCTGAAATGAGCCCGAAAAATTGTAAAAATTTGTAATGGTTCTCGAATTATCATAAAAAATATAGATGCATACGCAAGACTGCAGTTGACGCTCGACGGAGCGTCTAGCACGCCTCTACATTTTTGATGATAATTCAAGTACCATTAAACATTTTTCCGTTTTCTTGGGTTCATTTTATAGAGGAGATTTTAAGGTTGACTTTTTGTAATGTTTAAATTTTTACCATTATTTTCTTAGATTATGCCGAGAGTTGAAGTTGAATCTTGAAAATGAGAAAAAATCAAAAATCAGCGCGCTCTTTCTCACTCACTAACTCAGTCTCTATTTATCAAAGATACTTCAAATAGAGCTCATTGGACACGGAATTTAATAAACTTTCCAAACCTATTTTATGAATTATTGTATCTTATTGTGTTTTGGAGATATCTCGCTAGAAGTGAGTGCATGTTTTTAATCGCTAGTTTTTTAGGTGTCATACTCCTGGACGGTACTGTAAAAAAAGATAATTTTTTTTTTAAATCTGATATTTGTGAAATAATTTAGATGTTTGATTAACTTTTAATTTCTGACGATGATAAGGATTTTCTCATTGTTTTAAAATTCATGGGAAAAAATAGAAACGTTTGAAATTAAGAAAATGGCGAACGTATTTCTGAAACTTAAAAATTTTAGTTTTTCTTATAAAATATGCGGACAAAAAGTCTCAAAACAAAATTATTTCTTTCAAAGAGTTCTACAAAAAGTTTTTCTTCCAATTTTCTATATTTATCATCAAAGTTTTTTTTTTTTAAAGGGGCGTTTTTACAAATTCGGTATTTCACAGAATAACGTTGATAAGTGACTCTTTGTTTCGAAATCCACAGAAAAATATTAGAAAGTTGAAAATTAACAAAATGGTGACCACTATTTATTTGAAAGTGGACCATTTCATTATGAATTTTCAACAAAATAGTTAATTTTCAACCGAACAGATGGTTCTTAAATTAATAAAATGAGTTTTGAACAAAGTGGTTAAACTTTCAACCAAGTAGTTCAATTTGAAACTAAAAAAGATTAATGCTTAATAAAAAGTTTAATAGTTGAATGTTCAACTAAAAACGATTAATGTTCAGCCAGAAAGGGACACATAAATTTGCAGTTAGGAAAATAAATTTACAACTAAAAAGAATTTTCAACTAATTAGTCAAATCTTCATCCAAATAGTAGAGTTAACCAAAAGATATGAATTTCTGAATCAAAAATATAATAAAAGTCGATTAAAAATATTTAACTTGCAACGAAAAATGGTGTTAAAAAAATGTATGGCACTCGTTCCCAAAACGTTTACTGGGACAAAAACGAGGGGTCGACCACTTCGATTTTCCGTGTACCAGGAATATATTCCCTAAAGAATATTCGGGAATATACAGAATATATCGGGATATTTGGGAATATAAAGAATGTGAAGAATATGATAATATCTATGAGAATATGTAGGAATATTTGGGAATATGAGACAATTTTTCGGAATATATTTAAATTATATTAAACAACATATATACTCACCCTTTCCCTCAAAACACCATAATTTTTGTTTTATTCGCCTTCATTTTGAGGCCCATGTTCTTCATGCTAATATTCTGTTTACTCAACATTCTTTGCAAATCTTCGATTGACTCTGCATGCTATAACAACCTTATCATCTGCAAACGCTAACCCACGTACCCTTACTGTCCCGAGATCTGCAAATAATCATAAATTCACGAAATAATAATAAATGAATGAACAAATAAATAAGGGTTCATCCACAATTATTCAAGTAAGGTGTTTTTCTGAAATTTTCACTCCCCTCTCCACCTATATAAGATACCTTGAGATTTACTGTCCCCTCCCTCCCTCTTCAAATCTTGGTAAGATTTTATAAACTTAGGTAACGAAATTACATATAAAATACAAATTCTGTTAATTGAATAGACGTAGAAGCTTAATGAAATTAGTTTCAGAAAATTGAATGGGTTAATAATAATAAGTATTTAGTTACAATGTTAGTACAATTCAGCACAATAATTTTATAATATCTTCAGTGCCTGAAATGTTGCATAGTCCGACACACTTTCTGTATTCTATTACTATTAATTTTTAGTCCATAAATTATCGAAATTCCTGTTTATTTATCGCAGGCTTCACAGGCGTTCCCCCTTTTTCGGTTTTAAAATTCTTCTCTTTTTGTAGAGTTTGATCTATTTTGGTTAAAAATGTAACAGTTTGGTTGAAAATTAATCTGTTTAGGTTAAAAATCAATTGTGTCGTTGAAAATGCACATTTTCGGGTTACAAATTCAACTGTTGTGTAGGTAATTCTGATTTTGGGCTCGAAGATTCAAAAATATGGTATACAATTCAATAACTTGGTAGCAAGATCCTCAAGTATTTGAAGATATTAGTGGATAGTAGATGAGGATTCATAATTTTAGTTAAAAATTCATTTCTCTAGTTCACAATTTAACTATCTTGTTGAAAATTCGTTTTTCTGGCCAAATTTTTTTTTTACAGAGAATATTGTACTATTACATTGTTTGAGAAAAATTTATCTTGTTAGTTGAAAATTCTACTATTTGGTTGAAAATCCATATTTTTTGGTAGGAAAAATAATCCTCTTGTTTCAAAATTTAACTATTCGGTTGAAAATCAATTGATTTATTTTGTTGAAAATTCTTTTTTTTTTGGTAGAAAATCCATTTTTTATAAATCCATCTATTTGGTTGAAAATTTATTAAAAATAAAAAATATTTCTGGCTTGAAAATTCAACATTTTGGATCAAGTTTTTTTTCTTTATTGTTTGGAAAATCTTCCTTGGATTTTAAAGTTTATCTCTTTTGTTAGACAATTCATCTTTTTTTTCAATTCAACTGTTTTTGATTTGAAATTAAAATCTTTTCTTGGTTAAAATATTAACTGTCACATTCTTGTTTTTAGAGTTCGTCGGCTTTGTCGGCAGATCAGATTAGAGATTAGGCCATTTAGAAGTTAAACATTAAAACTTTATTGAGTTAAAAAAAGATATGTAAAACTAAATAATATGAAATTAGAAAACCTAAACATTCCACGTCATAATTGTTCATAATAAAACAATAAACAATTTCAAAATTAAAGTAATAATATATACTTAAACTTAAACAATTTTGAATTTAAAGTTTTTCAAACTAATAATCTCAAACTTGTTATTCCAAGTTAATAACTTTTAAACTTGTATGAATTACAAGTGAATTATTATTCAATTTATGTGCAATTTATAATAATTTCATAATAATTGCCAAGGCACCAGATAGAAAGCTACACAAATACAATCGGTGAACGCAACAGAAGGAATCGGGGAATCTAAGAATACTTCGGTATATGTGGGAATATGTAGGACTTTAAGGGAATATTTGGGAATATTTGGGAATATCATGAATATCAAGAATATTCGGGAATATTTAGTGAGTTTACCAGTGTTTCATGTATTCTTAAGGGGCTAGTCTAGTTTCTCGGGTGGAAAATGGAGGTGATATTCCGGGACTCATAAAAAAAAAACTATGCGGTCAAATATTTTACAATTTTACGGATATATTCAGATACTATTGACGATGTCGAGTAATCCAAAAATGAAGTTGTAAATCGGCTGCAGTTGTAGAGGTCTTCAGAATGCCAGTTTGTGAAAATTTTATTTTTCACGTTAAACTAGATGACTCTCCCCATACCATGAACTAGGATCTTTTGAAAATATTGAAAATTAAAAAAATGGCAGCGTTTTGAACAAAAAATTCAAATTTTCACAAAAAAACGCTCGTTTTTTGCTCGGCAAATTTATATTTTGTGAAACATCCTAGTTTATGTATTTATTATATATTATATTATTATATTATTATATTATATTATATTATGTATATTTATTTCCTAGATCCTAGTTTATGGTATGTAAAAACATGTTAAGAATATTCGTGCCAAATTTCAAATCGATTCGTTGATTTTTCTTTGAGCTAGAGCTGCAGCCGTTTTTGAAAATGCAGTTTTGAGAAAAACGCTTTTAAAGTTTTGACAACTGATTCTTGGTTATAAAATTTAATTTCTCATACTCTCATAGCTCTGGGAACTTTTTCTCCGAATAGTATACTATCAAATTAGGCGAAAAAAAAATCGATTTTTTGAAAGTGAGAAACTAGACTAGCCCCTTAAGCAGTCTTAACAATTTTTCCAAAATAAGAAGGATAACATCTTTATAGGAAAGTGGGAGTAAAGTTACTTCTGATTGAGAAATTCTGTTACGCAAATATCTATTGACGTATAAAGTTAACCTCGCTGTGTTGGAGATTAATATATCTATCTATTATTAATGGAAATTAATGCAATCTATTAATAACACGAACTCGCCCGTAATACGCCACATAAATTTCCTTATCACGCTCGGTGAGGTACCATATTTTATCCATACATATGAATAATACAGGATCAATATTGGCGTGTCTCTTATTTTATGGCTCTTTTAACTTTTTTCATCGCCCGTTAGTCGATAAGCGAGCTCTTTTTAAGAGAATCTTGTCTCCAATGTACTCATATTTACTCGTTTAATGCCTGACTCTATTTTAATGAGGGCCGGAATCAACTTTTATATCAAATGTAATTTATTTATGGATTTTATTCTGGAATTTGATTATCAAAGTATTACCTGATCCTGAAATGTATTCAGAGCGCACAATACAGTTTTTAAATTTTGATTTAGAAAACTGTCTTATTTTTAAAAATTGAATGATCCCGAAAATTTAAAATTTATGTATCGTCTTCAATGATTCTTGCTAGCGAATTTTGAAAGCAAAACTATTGCTGAAATCGGAGAGAAATTCAAATTTTAATAATTTAAATTTGAAATTTGAGAACTATAAAGTTTGAAGACATTAATATTTAAAAGCTTCGAAGTTTGAAGGCGTTACATGTGGAATGTGAATCCTCCTAAGTCGGCAGTAGAACAGCATTAAAATTTAAATACTCAACTTGCAAGGACCAAGTATCTATTTCAAACTTTTTCTTATTACAAATTGAATCTGTTTTTTTTTGTCACGCTTACATTTGCAATCTTGAGGGTTACTCATTTTCGAACGCTATTGAATAATTTGTCATATTTATTTATTTTAATCATGTTTTCCTATCTTTAAACTTCTTTTGATTTATATTGGATTTTTTGCGTTGAAAATAAATAAAGTTCAATAATTGAAATTTGAAAACTCATAGATTTTAAAACGATATGATTTGTAATTTTATACAATTTGTGGAAAGCAAAATTAAATTAGGACTCTGAAGAAAATTTTCTGTCATTTTCCAAGTTTTTCAGTTTACAATTTTTAATCAATTTAACAATTGTGCGAATATTTTTTTTTATTTTAATTATTTAATATTTGAATGGCTATCAGTTAAAAATATAATAATTCATTATTGAAGGACTTTCATCATTTGGAACCGGAAAATGTCTTCAGGGTGTCTACTATAAAATCCAGGAAAAATAATCTCTTATTCAAGGTTTTATGCAGGTATTTCACGATTTTGTCAGGTATGATTTTTTATAGTACGGATCCATTCAAGTACATATTTAAAATTTGTTCAAACAATCAACAATCTTCTTGAATTTGTTCCTAAAGTCATTGAATTTGAATAGCTAAAAAAAAATTTTATTTTATCTTCGTATACTTGACAAACAGTACATATTTAACACGATAATATTTTTAATGAAAGATATTTTCCAAGTTAGACACCCTGTAAAAACAGGGAAAATAAGGAGCTTTAAATTACTAAACTTTCAAACAAAAATATTGCATTTTCAACAAGATAGATGAATTTTTAACCAGATAGTTGAATTTTCAACCTAAGAGATTAATTTTCTACTAAAAAAAAAATTAATAAAAATGATGAATCTTCAACTGAAGTAGTTGATTTTTCAACCAAAAAGATGAATTTTTGACCGGAATACTCCAAATTTTTAAACAGAAGAGATTAATTTTCAACCAAGAAGAATAACTTTCTAAACAAAGACGAATTTTTCACCAAAAATTGAATATTTAAATTTTAAAGAAAATTAATATTAAAAAAAAAATTCAACAAGATATAGTTGAATTTTCAGCCAAAATGTTGTATTTACAAATAAAATTATGAGTCATCTACAGCAATAGTTGAATTTTTAAGCAAAAAATTGAATAGGTACATTTTCAGTTAGAAAAATTAATTTTTATCTAAAATGATGGAATATTTAAAAAAATGAATTTTCAAGAATAAAATTTAACTTTTAACCAATTAGTTTTATTTTTAACCAAAAAAGATAAATTCCCAACGAAAAATGTAATAGTTGATATTATTTCAACAACAAATATTTTAATATGATATAAATCACAGTTGAATTCAACCAAAAAGACGAATTTTTTAGCAAAAGTTGAATTCTCAACCAAGAAAAATTTTGCATTCAAGGTAGAATCAAATTTTCAATCAAACTGCTGATTGTTCAAGCTAAAAGATGAATTTTCAACCAAGAAAATTAATTTTCTACCATAAAAGACGAGTTCTCAATAAAATACATGATTTTTCAATCAAATAGTTGAATTTTCTACCCCAAAAAGACGAATTTTCAACCAAAATGATGAATTTTCAGCTGGGATAGTGTAATTTAAAACTAAAAATCTGAATTTTCAACTAAAATCATGAATCTTTAACTGAAATACTTGATTTTTTTTTTTAAATACATGAATTTTTAATCAAATTATTCTTCAAAAAATAAAATTATGAATCTTTAATTGAAATACTTGAATTTACAACTAAAAGGATGAATTTTCATCCAAGAAGAATAATTTTCTACCAAAAAGACGAATTTTCAACCAAAAATGGAATAGTTGAATTTTCAGTTGAAAAAAAATTTTAACAAAAAAAAATAATTTTCTATAATAGATATACTAAATATTTCAACCAAAGAGATAAATTTCAAACCAAGCATTTAATTTTCTATCGGTAAAATGCATTTTTAACAAAAGAGTTCAACATTCCACCAAGTAGTTGTACCCGTGTAGAAATTTAAATCAGGGCACCACCAGGTCCTGGTAAGGTTGCCTTATTTTATTTAAGGCCCGGATACGGAAATCCTATCGGGCCCTGATGGTGTTTCGTCACGCTCGGAATTGAAAGGGCCGTACGTTGCCAACCTTAGACGGTCCATGTCAGGCAGCCTTTTTTGTGCCTTTAAAATAATTAAGGTCCTTTGCAGGGCCGTGATTATTTCGTATCGAATTCCTTACTTATTTTTATTTAAATGAGAATGAAATAAATATGAAAATATGTACGATGAATTCAAAAAGTAAACGAACTATTGCCCAAGGCGGCATGATTCAAATCTTGAAATTTTAAATCAATGAATTTATCAATTTGGGGAAGGATCTCTCAAGTTATAACATAGTTTGGGATGGTGTTATTAATAATGCTAAAGTATTTTCTTTAAACTAAATAATTTATAAAAGAAAAATTTATTTTTATTAAATTGATTCATATTTCATAGGAAGTAAAATTAATATAGAATTTTTATGGTTATATGAATTTAATCATACCTTTAGTTATCCAATAAATAATTCCCTGATGAGGAGGTTTAAATTGACCTCGAAACATGTTGGTTTTTCCCCCGTAGTATAAAAAGGACGGAAGAAGGAAAAAGTGAGAGGTGGTATTGGTTGACTTTTTCCTCTTTTTCCCTCTTTTTTCATTATGTTATTTTTGTCTCTAAAGAGCCGAAAAGTTGGATGGTCATTGAATTTTATTTTTAATTATGAAAAATTTTTTTCTACATTATTGTAATAAAAAAGTTTTGTCAGAGTAAAATGAACTTCGAGACTATTTGAATCTTAAATATTTTTAAATAGAGACACTAAACCTATGATTCTTTCCAATCGGTAAAAATAATTTAAGATTTTTGAAATGAGTTTTAAAATAGTTTTACTTTCAAATTTTAATGTAAAAAATCTTTATTCTCAATCTTTTCATAGAAAGATTTTTATAATGATGAATATATAGCTTTTTGTTGATTCATAGAATTTTTGGAATATTTCTGAAATTTCTTAATTAATAAGATTTTAACAGTTGAAATCAGATA
The DNA here is from genome assembly GCA_932178445.1 of Andricus quercusramuli. NCBI lineage: Eukaryota > Metazoa > Arthropoda > Insecta > Hymenoptera > Cynipidae > Andricus > Andricus quercusramuli. The sequence continues at coordinate 57,162 of CAKNXH010063296.1, forward strand.
GGTATCAGAATCACCTACAAATCTGTTTCTGTCAAATCTTTTATCCACGATATCAGAATTTTAATAATTATTATTTATAGTGATTAATGTATGTATGTATACCATTAGGCCATTTCCCTTTTGGGGTAGGCGTGACACTACCCGATTCGGGTAGTGTTTCTAGGTGGATAGTTTCTTGTAGTAAAGAACTACAAGTGTGGGCTCACCACACCCACGACGCCAACAGTACACAGTAGTATTATTCCCGAATGGTCACCCATCCAAGTACAAACCGCGCCCAACACTGCTTAACTTCAGTGATCTAACGAGAACTGGTTTTTTCAGCGTGGTATGACCGTTGGCGATGAAATGGCAATATCATTATTATTTCAAGCATTTTACGTAGCTAAGCACCGTAAATTATTATTTAATTATTGTAAAAAAATCTCATATACTACATAAAAAAAAATCTATATGAATTAATGTATTTCCTCTTTTTTTACGAAAGCGACTATTAATCATTATCATTAGTATGAAAAGTTTGAATAAACTGCGTTAGTCAATAAAAAGGGCCATCTATCCGGACCTTATTCGTACCTAATCAGGGCCGTAAATACGGCCTTTTATCAGATCGCCTCAATTAAAAATAAGGGCAGCCTATCCGGGCCTTATTTGAACCTGATCAGGACCGTAAATACGGCCTTTTATCAGATCGCCTTAATTAAAAATAAGGGCAGCCTATCCGGGCCTTATTTGAACCTGATCAGGGCCGTTTTATACATTTTTAAATCAGGTAACCTTATCAGGACCTGGTACGGGCCTTTTTTTAAATAAGGCTAAAAAAGGCATTTTCCACACGGGTATTTTCAACCAAAGAAGATGAATTCTCTTAACGAAGAAAGATTTCTCGAATTCTCAGTCAAGAGAGAAACAATTTTTCCACCAAACTCTTGTATTTTCAAGCAAAAAAAGGAATTTTCAACCAACAAGATGTAGACACCCTAGTCTTAATGTGAAAGTTTGCTTAAAATCTACAATTTCATATTACGAAAATTATAAAGGTAAAGAATTGGGTTTTAAACTTTGAATTATTTTCAATTATTTTCACAGCCGTCGGATTAATTTAGTTGCATTTAAGAATTTTATAGAGCACTGCGGAAGAATTGAAAGAAGTTGGAAATGAAAGGAGAGGAAAGGCTCCTTTGACGAAAATTGCAGTGAAGCAAAAATTGTTCTCTAAGGGATGAATTTGATTTGAAGGAAGGTGAAATATATTCTTGGGAAAAGTATAAAGTCACATATACGAGAATGAAATTTCTTTAACAGGGACGAATTTCTTCTTCCCTTTGTCGGAGGCTTCGCATTCGGCGTTCATGTATGCTCTGAGAGTTTGCTCCACCGCCCGGCCCGCCGGAGGGTGGTGGGTCCTGCTCCTGTAGGAAAGGCATCTGAAGATATGCAGTTCCTATCTGGTCATGAACTGAAGAAATTGCAAAAAGTCTGCAGAAAATGTTGACGGACTTTGCGATAACGGAGACAAGTTGTGGGGACCAAAGTTATAAAGAAACGTGTCGATGAGGCACACGCGATGGGAATAAAGTTTCCACAAAGATCGACTTCTGAACTACCTTATCGTATTATCTCTTTGTGTCACTCATAATGGCCATATAAGTCACTCTTGCCCGATTTGTTCCTATTCCATAACGAGTAGTAAATTTGTTCATTTTGTTCAGTAAATTTCCCGCTACACGGAAAAAATTTGTCCGTAAAAAAGTCACAAACTTTTAGCTAGGTCTCCGATACGAGATAAAAAAATGAAACATTAAATCCTCATTTCTGTGAGAAATGTATGGATAAGTTTCGAAGTTTTTTCCGAACAGTTCCTGAAAATTTCAGACCGAAATATAAAGAGGACAAATTTTATTTGTGCGATTTAATTTATATTTTATATAAATTTATAAATTCGCAACTTAGAGGATTCGAACCTTCAAAGACTGCTGACTCACCAGTTTCTAAACATAAACCAGAGGTGCGTAAACACGCGCAGCCATCGAGGCCAAACAATATAGGTATTATAAAACTTCTAGTCACTCATCCGACGAGGTCGAAGCACACATACGATCGCACACACGCACCGCGCGTTGGGGCGAGCCTGTGTGCGGGCCACGTACAGGCGAACCTACTTTCCAATTCCCAGATTTGTCGGGCAAGCTAGTGAGTGCTCTGAGAATCTCTTCCCTATCACTCGTAATATTTTTGTAATTATTCACGTAAAAAAAGTGATGAAATGTTTTAGAATTTTCACATCATGTTCATCAATTATTTACGAAAATACATCAATATCCCTTGCATTTTTCTCATATCCGAGACCTAGCTACTAGTTCGTGACATTTTTGCGGATAAATTTTTTCCGTGTAAGCGAGACATGTTTTGAGATTTTTCTCAATAAATTATACGAAGGAATTATAATTAGATATTAAGACTCTAAATATATAATTTTATGACACTTTTTCAACAGAAAATAATGAAAGATCTTTCGGATTTTTGTTCAGACGAAGGTAAATGAAATTTTTAAATATGAAATTAGGAGTGGTCCGGTTATCCCCGGCCTAAGGTACTTCAGAATGGGGTATTTTTATAATTGCTTTCCAGCATATAATAATATAAATTCTTCGCAGTAAAAGTGAATGTTTCAAATTGTTACTTTATTGGCATTACATTCGGTTTTGTCTGGATTTAATACTCAATTCTCTAATTCAGATAGTTAGATCTTAAATTTATTTTACATTCAATTCATTTAAATCCAGACAAATTTTCCATTTTTTTCGAATTTAAAATGTATGCTTTTAAACAGAAAACCTTTTTTCGAAGCAAAAAAGTTTCAATTTAAAATAAAATGCCAAATTTAGAAAAATATTCTGAAATACTTTAAAATCCTTTGAATTATTCTGTATTCTTTTGTAATCCCTTAATATCCCATGAAATCCTTTGAATTTCCAATAAATTAAATATTTTCGTAATCTCACACAATTCTTCAAATTCCATCGAATATTTTAATATCCTTTATAATCACTTGAAATATTTTGAAATCCCTTGAACTAATTGTAAAAAATGCTATCCTTCGACTTCCCTTCAAATACCATGAAAATCTTTTATATCTTTTTGAATCCTTTGAAATCTCTTGAAGTAATTAATAAACATTTTGAAATCTTCAAAATATACTACACAAAATTCCGTGGTTTCAATTTGGAACATACTGAATTAAATACCATATTTTGGCTCTAATTTTTATGGCACTCAAATTTGAAAGCTGCAATCTTTAAATTAAATGGCATTCCCCTTGCATTTCGAACTTTTGAAGTAAAACAACATTTAAATATGCAATTCGATTGATCTGAATCCTGATAATTTGGTAGCATCCAAAATTTTCAAACGTCGAAATTAAAAGCTTTTAACTTGAAAGCATTTACTCGTAGACGATTAAAATGTTCAAAAAGGACTTTTGATTTTATTAACAACTAAAAGCTTCTCAGAATTGCTATTTATAATGCAAGTTATTTATGTGTCAAATTGTTTAAGTTTATAACTTTAGGTACAAATACCAAAATTTATTCAGCCTTTGCGGGCTTACACAATTCAAGTAAATTCTATTCAAGCAAGTTTCGCAAAGTAAGCAAGAACCATATCACAAAGTGATTTCCAGAGGGTGTTCGATGTCGAGGGAAATCGTTGGAAAGTTTGAATGAAAATTTGAGTGCTTGATTCTTATATAGAAGCGTTTACTGTTTTTCTAATGCTCTTGAACATTTTATTTTGATTGAAATTTTATGATTTAAATTATTTTGTATATTTTAAAGTGGTAGTGTATATTATTTAATGAATGTAATTTTAATGTTTTCCCGTTAAAATTTTTTCATTATTTTCTAATTCCTGGAAACATTCAAACACTGAATACATTTTTTTAATGCAAAACCAATAGGATTCATTCTGAAAACTAGTGTTGGAACCGAGGTTTGCCCACAATGCAAAAAAATCGATGACTTGTTCATTGCAGTTGTAATATTTTATCATTTCTTCCAGTGGGAAATCCGATGCATTTTTCGTAATGACCTCTTAGAATTTAAAGTCAGTAGACTAAGCAGTAAGTAATTCTTATACATTAAAAAAAATTGTTCATAAATAAACTGACAAGAATATAATGTAAAATAAGTAGGACAATCGAATTTTAAGGTTTAAATTTAAAAGACTGGATTTTAGAAATTACTGACAAATTTTGATATATCTTTGGTCTCCTTTATGTGATGTGCGGTACAAAGACGTTAATTGACAATTACCACTACCAGTACTATGAAACGGGTTAATTGCACAATTAAGTTATAAATGCAAATTAACTCCTGCAACGATGAATAATCATATGGGTTCAATTATGAGAAGTTGGTCGTTTGACCTTTGTCCTTATTATAATTTACTTCATGCCTACACCAACATTTATATTAATCATTCGTAATCAAAATACAATTTGAACAAAAAACAATATATCGCA
>CAKNXH010063296.1:66683-89388 GCA_932178445.1 Andricus quercusramuli
AAGTTATATCCGAGGTTATATCTTTTATAATTGAAAATGATATTATGCGTCTAAATGCTGAGACATCGATGATTTTGTATAAAATGTACAAAATATAAAAAAATAATGGATGAATCAAAAGTTGCTAAAAAATGTTTGTAGAATTTCATCCAAAAAACCTATTCAAAAAATCTGGTACCAATCGGTACTAGGGTATCAGGTAAGCTGTAGGGGTGGATTAAGAAATCGATTTTGTTTGGTATAAAATTTACAAATATCGAAAAATAACTAATAAAGCAAAATTTTCTGAAACTTGTATCGAGAATTTTATTCAATAGAATTTTTCTGAAATTCTGGTACCAGTGAATCAAAAAGTACTGTAATATGGATGAAGAATGAAGATTCCATCCATTAGAGTTACCTTAAATTTTTGCTACCAATCGGTTCAATAGTTTTGGATCTAGGTGCGGCTAGTTACTAAAAAAAGAGTTTTCTCCATAAAAAGTACCAAATATCTAAAAATAATCAATGAATCAAAAATTCCTGAAAAATGGATTGAGAAATCCACCAAACCGACTTATCTTTAAATTTGTGTACCAATTGGGTGAAGTGTATGCGGAAGGTGTATTTATATAAATACTAAAAGTGATATATTTTTTAGGTTTTATGAATATGCTAAATCCAATTTACCAAATGTGGAAAATATATATGCGCAGAAGTTTTGTTTTGCGATTTTTCATTGATTCCGAAAGGTTTGATGCAAATCGATGAAGAATTGACTGAGATATCCAATACTGGAGAAAAGATATTCACTTTTTTACTTGGCGGCGATGGTTTCACTTTCTAAAAGATTTCAAAATATTAAAAATATTTCAAGAGATTTCATAGGATTTGAATGGATTTCGAGGGATTTTTAAGAATTTGTTTAAAGGATTTTTAAGATTTAAGCGATATCAAGCACTGCAAGAAATAATCGTAGATTTCCCATACAAAAATATGGAATTTTGTCCATACATTTGAATATCCCATACCAGGATAGAAATTTTCCGGTGTTTGTTGGAAGATTTTCCATACTTTATGGTAAAACTTCCATACAAGTATGGGAAGTATGGTACTGAGGTATGGGAAAATTTCCATCCTTGTATGGGTTAATTACTTCCAATACATGTATGGGAAGTTTACCACAAATTTTTCTTACAGTGAGGGATTTAACAATATTTCACAGTATGTGAAAGACAAATCTTTATAAATTAGACGTATCCAAATTTTCGTAGTTATAATTGCGAGTCAATTTCATCTGCGACTATAAATGAAGTTTCAAAAAAATGCTGACCTCGAAACTTATAAAAATTAAGGAATTTGACATTTTTATTTCAAACTTTGGCAGCTGGAAGCTGTACAGAAAAAAACGCTTAAATATTTCTCTTTGTAAGCTATTAAGTTTTGATTTCTTCAAAATGTTCTTATTGCAAAAATGATGAAATTATTAGTATATGAAAGCTTCGGTTTTTTATGTTTTCCGAATTTTTAGGTTCAAAAATGGAACTCGTTTGACATTCAGATGCTCATAAATTACTCCTTTCTCGTTTTCCCAATGAGCTTAAAACACCTTTCCGGATTCTTTTGTCCCTCCCTTGGATACCCTAGGGGTTTATTTAGCCGAGATAATGAAACGTGATTATTTCTTTATAAAGTAAAGGTCGACTTTAAAGTTGCAAAGCTACTTGCTGTTAGACAGAAAGTTATTTAATTCCCACTGGGAAATCTAAAATCCCTAAGTGGTATTATTATTCAGAAGAAAGTGAATTCTGAAACAAAGAGCAAAGTAGGGCATATAATTAAGAAGAGGTAGAAAATTGAGTGACAAAAGGAGTTCAAGCTTTGATTAATTAATTTCAGGTATAGTCCATTATTCACTTCGAACTACAAATGAACTTTAGTCAGCTTCAATATTTTTTGCTTTTAGTTCTAGTTAAATAAGATACACATTCATACACTTTCTCTGCTTTTTTTACCCTAAAATACTGCCAAACGGGGTAATTTCGGACATGTGGGGTAAATTCGGACATTCCTAAATTAATAGTTTAAATTACTTAAGGGGGTTTTAACCAGAATATAGAACCAGTTAAAGTTTAAACTGATTCCAGATTCTAGTTAAAACCACCTTAAGTAATTTAAACTATCAATTTAGGAATATCCGAATTCACCCCACATGTCCAAAATGACCAGTTTGACGGTATATATAAATTAATATTTCATTTGAGCGGTAATTAATCAAATTAAGTTTTAGCTTTTTAATTGAAAAATTTATTTTTGAGAAGTGATGTTCGAATTACGTAAGTTTTCAGAGTTATTATCGATTGGTTTTGCAAGTTTAAAGAAATTGAGCCCTAATAAGTGGCTTTATTGAGGCCCGATGCCCATTTGTTTAAAAAATGTGTTCATCGTGATTTCCTCTGTAAAGAAAAATCGAAAAATAGTCGACCTAATGGGCTTCTAATTAAGTCATACTTAATTGGACATTTACTTGAAACCCCTCAAATCAGAAATTCTATTTTCCGAGTCAATTAATACTTTTTTGAATGACTGGTGAACTGAAAAGTAAGCCAGCGAGAAATCTGAATTCTATTGATAGAAGACGAACTTTATTTATATAGGTATATCTCCGATTTGTGTACTTCTTTCAAAATTAAAATACTTTATTTCAATAATTGAATTTAAAAATGTAATTCATGCTCTAATATGATTTATTTTTTGAGTAAATATTCAATATTGAAGATTTCAAATTTATCAGTTTTGGAAAATAAAAATGTGAAATTTCCTTTCGAATGACTATTAAACTATTTAAAATTGTTAAATAAGGAAAATTTATGTTTTTGAATCACGAAAATTTTTCCTTGAAGTATTTTTGTATATAAAAACTTTGTAAATACTTTCCAATTAAATTTCAAATTTAATTTTCGCCCCTATTCAATTTTCACTATTTTCAAAATTTGTTTTTGTGAAGTGTCTACGCTCACCGAATTTCGGTGGACGCATACATATGGGCTTATTTTTAAATGAGTCTGATTTCGATTCGCTCCATTTTCAGCTCTAAAATTTCAAATTCAAACATTTTATAAGCTTCAAAGCTGCATCTAATCACCGCGTAAAATGCGGGGAGTTGGAAAAGGGAATAGACTAGTCCCGAATTTTCGGGACGACGAAACACTTCGATTAACTAATCATTTTATCATTTGAATCAATGAAAATTGGCCCACTGAATCAAATCAGTAATTGAGCCGCCGGATGCAAGAACCAGCTCGACGCTCGAAAACGCGTAAAAGTCCCAAAAAATGAAAATTTTCAAAATCGAAAAACCAATTTTTTGAAAATGCAGTCTTGTAGATAATAAGACAATAAAACTTTTTCCTATTAGAATTTTTTCTGCCAAACGTTTATTTTTAATAATAAAAACGAAATATTGAAAAAAAGTTTCTCCCTAATTTAATTAAGTTTTGATACTTAAATTGTTCTAACGCGGCCAAATATTACTGAAATGAGTTCATATTTGCAGGACATATTCAAAATACTCTAGCGATGCCTAGGAAATCATGAAAAGGTTAACAATCGCTTATTGTTTAATAATATTTGATTGTATAATGAGCTCAATTGATAATTGTGTTTTCTTGGTTTCGTCGGTAAAAAGTAACTAGGTAACTTCGACTTTCAAACAAATTCCAGTGAGTGATTTGTTCAGCAATGTTGAATGAAGTTTTTTGAAAAATCTCATATCGATTCGTTAAAAATTTACTGAGATATTCAGATTTGAAGAAAGTACTCGACGTCTGCCCGCACTGTTGGCTAATGCGTCGCGAGGACTGCTCTGTCAGGCAGCGTTCTCGAAGTTCAGTCTGCGCGGGCAGACGTTGAGCACTCTTTCCAAATGTGAATATATCAGTGAATTCTTAACGAATAGATATAAGATTTTCCAAAAAACTTCATTCAACATTGCTGAACAAATCTCTGACTGGAAGTTGTTTGAAAGTCGAAGTTACGTAGATACTTTTTACCGACGAAACCAGGAAAACACAATTATCGTTTGACCTCACTTTGCAATTAAAAATTATTGAACAATAAGCGATTGTTAACCTTTTCATGATTTCCTAGGCATCGCTAGAGTATTTTGAATACGTCCTACAAATATGAACTCATTTCAATAATATTTGGCCGAGTTAGAACGATTTAAGTTTTAAAACTTAATTAAATCAGGGAGAAACTTTTTTTCAATATTTCGTTTTTATTATTAAAAATAAACGTTTGGCAAAAAAATACCTAAGAAGAAGGAGTTTCATTTCCTTATTCTCTACAATACTGCATTTTCAAAAAATTGATTTTTCTATTTTGAACATTTTCTTTCTTTGATGGTAAATTGGGTCAATTTACCATGAAAACCACTGATAGAAATTCACTGATCTCTCAAATCAAAATCGTTACGAATTTGTGAGGGGTGCACTGTAAAAAATTTGGGGAATTTTCATCGTTCTTTTTTGGTGAGAATTCCACATCTTAGGCTAAAATTACGTTCTCCGAGGAATTAGGGAATTTTTCCCGAAATTGGATAATTTCTAGAAAAATGAAGAAATATTCCCCAAAATTTAGAGGATTATGTAATTTCCATAAAGTTTAAGGAATTTCTCACATTGACATTGTGATTTTCCCTAAAAAGTTGGAAAATTTTCCGATTATTAGACATAATGACGTAGAATACATTTGTAACAAATATTATAATAAATTATTTTTTTCAAACAGGGTACCAAAAAATGTATTTGTTCATTTTCAAAATTACATACATTCAATAGCTTGACTATAATTTCTGTTAAAAAATATTGCTGTTTATTTATTTTGAAATCGATAATAATTGATTTAAAACTTTTTTTATCTCAAAAAATGTGACTATTCTTCTCTCTAGTTTTTGTTTGCTTCCAAGATACTCTCTAAGGTACTTTTGGGGGTTTCCCCAAAATCGTGACAAAAACCACACAGAAATATTCAACAAGTTTTTGAGGAATTTCCCCGAAAATATTCGGGGAAAAAATTCCCCAACTTTTAGGAAATATTCCACACTATTATTGGAGAATTTTCCCCACAATATTTGGGGAAAGTTCCACATACTTTAAGAAATATTTCCCAAGATCTTGGGTAAATTTTCCCCAAATTTTTTTAAAAAAATTCACAAACTTTGCTGGAATCAGCGTTACTATGATTCTGGAGAAAATTCTCCAAACAATTTTTTACAATGTGGACCCACTCTCAGTTTGCGTATACGAGGAATATATTCTGAAAGAATACTTTGAAATATTTGGGAATATCTGTGAATTCAAGCAATACTTGAAATATAGGGGTATATATTCTCATATATACACTCAACTCCCGATATAAGAACGCCCGGTTTACGATAATCCTATAAATGATGAGTGTTGCCGTGGCGCCGAAGGGAGGATGTGCTCAGTCAAGCGTGACAAACAGCTCGAGGGTTGCACTCTCAGCGCGTTAGTTGCATCAGGTTGCGTCATGCTTCCAAATACAACAGCAATTACTCATGCAGCCGATTTAGGATCAAGGCCAATGCAGACTTGTTTAATATATAGTTTGTAATAAAAAATTGAATATTAATCCTGGAATCTTAGATTGTTAATATAACATTGGTACGAGTTTAACGAGTTTGAAACATATTCCTATTTTCTGTTACAGCAAAATTCAGGATGAAGCTGTGGTGGAGTTTGGTTATAGTGGGACTCGTTCTGTCGATAATGATCACCACAGCAACCGCGGAATCCGATCTGTGGGAAGAAGATGACAAGGAAGTTCTTGTACGGACAGTTCGCGCTACCAACGCTCAACGCGGTAGGGACTGATTTAATCAATTAAAGTTTGCGCTTGTTAGTTCACTTTGAAGCATTATAGCTGGACCCAGTTTCCAATAATTTCATTAAAATAGTTTAACAATTTTTTTAATCTCATCAGGTCTCAAATGAGATAAAATTCCAATAAATAGTTCTCTTTATGTGTCAAAAATCTAATAAAAGCTTGAATTTGTTTTGGATGTTCTGTGTTCTAGGTGGGTTCGCCCCCCCCCCCCAAAAAAAAAGTGGTCGAATCGACAATTTTTTCCACAGATTTTAACATCAAAAAATTTTGATTCAAAAGTCGTGGCATATAATTTGTTGCATTCAAATTGAATTTTTGACATTGGAAGCATCAAAGTTTGAGACATATTTTCATATTGAAAAAGTCAATTTAAATCAATTTTTATTTTAATGCTGGTAATTTAAAAGGGAAAAATACCTTCTCATATGTGATGTGCAGGGTGGCTGCTGGTCCGCGAAACAGGGAAAACTGGGAAATGACCGGGAACTTGTTTGGCCGAGAAAAACCGGAAAATAAGAGCAAATTTATTTTTTGACCGGGAATTTTACAAATTTTTAGAAGAGAAAATCTATCCAATCACTTAAAATATCCCAAATTTCGTATCACATGATATATAATTCAATTTGAATGAAGTTTGATTTTAACTTTTTTTATTGTTGTTGAAATTGAAAATTTCTCATAAAAAAGTTTTTAGTTGATCAACAGTAAATAAAAATTTATCAATATTTATTTCCTATATCAATCGGAATTCTAGTGTTAAAAATTGAACAATAATTGATTATACAAGATGATTCTGCATCTGTTCAAAATTAACCCATTTACAAATGTTAACGTTAAAAATTGAATAGTTCAAATGGTTCAGTTTTCAACAAAGTAGCTCAACATTCAACAAAGTAGTTGCGTTTTCAACCAAAAAGATTAATTCTTCACAAAAAATGTAATAGCTGATGTGAGGCAATTCAGAAAATACGTGATACATTGAGGGGCGGAGGGGGTCCTTCAAAGTATCATTCTCTATATTAAGCACAATAAAAAAATAATTACAAAGGGGGGGGGGGGGGGATAAAGTTCTTGAAAAATGTTACGGGTATTTTGTGAATGGCCCCTATTAAAAGTAAAAAATATTTTAATTCAAAAACAGTTGAATGCTACTAAAAAGACGTATTTTCAATAAAATAGTTGTATGTATGTATGTATGTATATTTGAACTCTCCCTTTTACGGGTTCGAGGGCCTCCGCTCCCTGTACATATATTTACATTTCATCCTTAGTCTACCTTAACCGCTACTTATTTTCTAATCCAACGCCTTACATAATGACAATCATATTATTACTACTCTTAGACTACAGACAATAAGCGATCTTCCCGGGCTTCCGTTTTCTCTTACCATCAAGTTCATTTAGACTGATTTGAAAATTAAAAATTTGTTCTCGTTAGCTTCCTTTAAACAGGATTACCCGTTTGGCTCTGCCCTGATCTCTTGCTTTCTCTTATTTCTTCCAGTTTTTTCATCCACATCACTCCCTGTCCATTACCATCCAAGATCCATCTCACACACTCATCCACACTCAACTGTCCATCTTCCTCTCCTGTACACCTCTCTAACACATGTGCCCATGACTCCACCTCGTATCCACATACTCTGCACAAATTATCCTCTTCATCCATCCAATATCTACAAGCTCTCACTCCTTCTCCCATTCTAAACCGTATCACCCTATTCCATTTCTCTTCCTTTTTCATCTTTTGCAAATATTCTGGTTCCGTCACCCCTTTGACCATCATATACCATCTATTGTACTTCGAATCCATAATCTTTCTCCATCTCTCTTCTCCTTGTCTTACTAATAGCTCTAATTCAATGTTCTGCCAATCCACAACCCCTTCCTGTATATCACAAACACTCCTCATTTTTTTCCTTTCTTCCTCCCATTTTGAATTTCCCAAACTGCCTCTCGTCTCCTTGTTCCGAACTTCGTCCAAGCATACTTGTGCTATTCTGCTCCCCTCTCCCCTTTTCAGCTTCTCTTCAAACCTCCAGGCTCTCTTAATTTGTCTAGTTACCATTTTTTCCCTTCCTAGTTCTTCCCTTATCATGTATCCTGGACAACTCCAACTGACCCCCATTACCCATCTCAGAAATCTCTCATGTATGCTTTCCACTTTCCTATGTTCCTTCCATCCCCAAACCTCCACTCCATAACACAACACCGCCCAAACCAACGCATCAAACAACCAAACCCTCATTCTCCAATCGTCCTTGAACCTTCTCTTTCCTATACCCCATACTTGGCCCATTACTTTACTCGCACTTTCGATTCTTTTCCTCACCTGCAAATCGTTTCCCCCTCCTGACTCAAACCAAAAACCTAGGTAACAGAACTCCTCCACAATTTCCACTGTTTGTCCGTTCATCTTCCAAACGTAACCTATTTTGGTCTTTTTATTTCTGAAGCACATCACCTTGGTCTTCCCTACGTTCACCGTCAGTTCTTTTGTTCCCACGTACTCTTCGAAAATTCTTATCATTAGGTTCATCCCCTTCTCATCGTCTGCTATTAGAACTACGTCGTCCGCGTATGCTAGGGAGTACAGTTTGCTATTACCCAGGATCGTCCCCCCTTTCCCTTTCTCCTTTAGCTTCTCCTCTAGGTCTGCCAGCAGCAAATTAAAAAGTAGTGGACTCAACGGGCACCCTTGCCTTAGACCTCTTCCTGTCCAGAAAACCTCCCCTTTTTCCCCGCGTATCTTCACCCTAATCCTGGTTTCAGTAAAAATTTCCTTTATCCTCTCCACCAGCCCTTCTTCTATTCCCCTCTCTTTCATTGCCTGCCATAGCACTTTTCTATTCACTGAGTCAAAAGCTGCTTTGAAATCTACAAACAAAGCGACTAATTTCCCTCTTTTTCTCCCTAAGTTTCTGTTAACCAAGTAGTTGAGTACGTAAATGTTGTCTATTGTCCCCATCCCTTTTCTAAATCCCGTCTGGTTGTGTGGGATACTTTGCTTCTCTTCTATCTGATTCTCTAACCTTTTTCTTAGAATTTCTGTGTATATTTATAGCCCCCTTGCATGAGAGTGATCCCTCTGTACTCTTCTACCTTCTTACCCTCCCCTTTCTTAACAAGCGGTACTACCAGCCCTGTCATCCACTCCTCCGGCCACCCTTCTCCTTTCCAGACCTTGTTGCATATCCTCCACATCACTTCCCTAATCCCTTCTCCTCCATACTTTATCGCTTCGTTCTCCATACCATCCTCTCCTGTGGCCTTGTTTCTTTTCAGTCTATCTATCGCCTCATTTACTTCTTCTCTTGTTATTTCGTTCGCTTCCTCCGTTTCTCCCTGGACTGTCTTTCTATTTTCCCCTTTGATCTTATTTTGTTCTCCCCCTAACAGACCCTTAAAATAATCCGTCCATTCCTCCATTTCTATTTCTTCATTCACGCCCTTCCTTCCTCCTCTTTCCCTGTTTATCACATCCCAGACCCTACCTTCTTTGATTGCTTTTTCTACTTCTTCCTTGTATTTCTCCTTTCCCCTTTGCTGTTTCCCTTCCAGCATCTTCTCATGTTCTCTTTTTCTCCTGTTGTACTCCGCCTTCTCTATTTCTCCTTTCCTCCACTTTTTTACAGACTCCTTCATTCTCTCCTTACTCTCCCTGCATTCCTCGTCCCACCATCCTCTCTTTCCCTCTTCTCTTCCTTCTTTTGTACCTATCTCATTCTTCACCTTCTCAATCGACCCTTTCAACCTTTTAATTAACGAGTCTACCCCCTCCTCCTTTTCATATCTAATATTCTCCTTTTCCATCTTCTGTTCAAACACTTTTAATTTATCTACCCCCCAGACTCCCATTTTCGTGTCCCTTTCCCCCCCTCTTTCCTTTCTCCCTCTGCCACGCTTATGGACGCCACCTTTCAGTGTAGCTATTACTGGGAAGTGTTCTGACCCTATCTCATTCCCTACATTCATACTGCATATCATATTACTCATTCTTTCTTCTGCCAAGATGTAGTCTATGATTGTTTCTCCCTTACCTATAAATGTAATCTCTCCTTTCTCATCTCCTTTCATGTTGCCATTACATATAAACCATCCGGTTTCTCCTATTATGTCTAGTAACTTCCTCCCCTCCCGGTCTATCTCCCTATGTTTGGAGCTCCTCATATATGCCTCCTTTTCTTCATCCCAAATCCCTCCCCCTTGCTCGCCAGTCCAGGCATTTAAGTCACCTCCTATCAAAACCAATTCTTCCTTCTTTTCCTCCATCCACCTCCTTATTACTCTCCAACCTTCCTATTCCCCTCTTCTTCTATATACACAAACCACCGCTATTTTGACTTTCCCTATTATAATCCTTCTTACCATTGTTCCCTCCTTTTCTTCTCTGTCCTGCTCTGTTTTACCTTTTACTGCCCATTCTTTTCTCACCCCTGATACCATGCCGCCCATTCCTCTACCTTTAACGTGTTCCTTCCTTGCCTCTTGCATTGTCCACACATACCCTTTAGGTAACAACCTTTTCATCCCCTTCCAATCCTTCTCATCCGCCCAGGTTTCACTCATCATAATCACGTCCCACTTTTCTAACTCCCGCCAGAAACCTTCATTCTTGTTCTTCAAGCCTGACACATTCCAGAAAGCTATTTTCACTTTTTTCTCCTCCCTTCCCTCCTCTATCCTCCTTACTTTTCTTCCGCCTTGCTTTTTGGAAACCCCCCTGTTTGCTCTCTAGCCTCTTTTGAATCTTCCTTTCTTCTATCTTTCTCAATCCTTTTTCCCTTTTTCCTTATTTCTTCTACTTCCTCGTCCCAGACCCACTCCTCCCCATTTATCCATAGTCTGTCTCGCCCTATCCATACCATGCATCCCTTTTTCCTCTCTATCCATGCTCTCTGTTCTATTTGCCATCTCCTTTTCCTCTCCCTCCAAGTCAAATCCTCTTCAATTCTCTCCCTTCTTCCTTTCAATAATTTTTTGTTCTCCATAATTTTCTTTTTCTCCTCCTCACTCCCTACTTTTACTACAAACATTCCTTCTTTTCCTTCCTTCGTCATTCCTAATCTCTTAACTCCTTCTACCCTTACCCGAATTCCAATATCTCTCAGCAGATTTTTGATTTCAATTTCCCCTGTTTCACTCTCTATTTTCAATCCCTTGACTACTATGTTATTTTTTCTCTTCGCCCTTTCTTCCCCTTCCAATCTTCTTTCGATCTCACTCAGTCTCTTCTTCATTCTTTCATTGTCATTTTGCACGTTATCACTCCCTTCTACTTTTTCCGCACTTTCTGTTCCCTTCCCCATATGCTCATTCCTAACTTCTAATTTGCTTATCCGTTCTTCCAGTTGTTTTATCTCCCTATTTGTCTGTTCGTCAATCTCTCTCTGTCTATTCTCTATGGCCTCTAGTTTACCCCATACCTTGTCTTTCTCCTCTTTCCAGAGTTTATCCCACTCTTCCCACTTTTCTCTTACTTTTCTCACTTCCCCCCTAACTTCTTTCCCCTGCCTATTCATATCTTCCAGACTCTTCCTTGTTTCCTCTCTAAACCCTTTTATGAGGGCCGCTAGCTTCTCAAACATCCCCCCATCCCCCCAATCTCTGTCTGGTGTTTTTCGTTTACTTTTCATTTTCTTGTTATCCTTGTCCCTTTCCGGATCATCTTCCCCTTCCTCTCTCTTCCTTTTATCTTCCCCTTCACTGCTAGTCACGTTCCCCTTTTTGTGCCATTCATCCAGACTCCTATTCGAGCCCGCTCTACCTAGCCTTCCAATAAAATAGTTAAATCCTCAACAAGAAAAAAACATTAATTTTTAACCAAACAGTTGAATTTTTAATAAAAAAAGATCAATCTTCAACCAAATAGTTGAATGTTCAACTAAAGTGATTTTAGTTTTAAATAACAAACAGTTGAATTTTAACAAAAAGGGCGAATTTTCAACCAAATAACTGAATTCTCAACCTTAAAAAAAATGTTCAACCGAACAGTTGAATTTTTAACTATAAAATATATTTTTTTCAACCAAAAATGGATTATTTAGATTTCCAATTAATAATATTTATTTAAACCAAAAAAAAATGAATTTTTCTACACAATAGTTAAATTTTCAATCAAAGAGATGAATTTTCAACTAAAATAATTAATTTTCGACCAGAAAAAAGAATTTTGAATAAACTTTCAACAAATTAGTTGAATCTTCAAACAAACAAAAATTATTTGTTAACCAAATAGTTGCATTTTTAACCAAAAAGATGAAATTTCTACCAAAAAGTGCATTTTCGGGGACAACTAAAGAATCCCAAAAAATCAAATTCCTGTCCCTGGAAAATTCCTGAAAAAGAGAATATTCGAAATTTAATACTTCCGGAATGAGAAAATATCGACAATTTGAAATTTCCGAATAATAAAATTATCGACAATTTATGATATTACCGACTTTGAAAATTCCTGATAATAGAAAATTCCTTAAATAAAATTACGGACATTATGAAAATACCGACCACTGAGAAACTAACGAATTATCAAATATTCGAATCTAAACAATTATTGAGAAGTTGCTAAATAATATTTAAAAAAATAATAAATAAAAGACTTTCATTTGATGAACATATTTTTTTATTAAATTTTTTATATATTATTAAAATAATGTTCTACTTGTTTAAATTTAGGAATTTTATCATTCGGGATTTTTTAGTAGTTCCGCTAAATTTAGACTTTGAACGTTACAAGTTTAATTGTTCCATTCGAAAAAATGTTTGTTAGCGAAAATATTGAATTTTTATGTATAAAAAACAATTGAACAATTATTAATTGAAAACGACTTAAAATTGAAATAATTTAACTTCTAATTTAAAAATGTTAAGTTTGTAAAAATATAATTTTGAACATTTAAAAATATGTTGATTCTTCAGCTTAGAGCATTGAAAATGACAGCCTGGATTTATATTTTTGAACCAGATTCGAATTGTTCAATTTATAAAAGTTGAATTTTTTTGTAGTTCGATGACATTTAATTTAAAGTTGGGGAATGTCTATACGTACTGAAAAAATCCGGCTATTCTTATCGAAATTTTAGTATAAATAGCCCCTTTTCCAGTTCCCTTATTCGTACCGAAAAATGTGGCTATTTGTACCGAAATTTTGGTTCACGTAGCCACAGCTTAAAAATTGTTCACTTAAAAAGTCCTACAAGCTTACATTTTATGCGTGTAAAATATTGAGCATCTGAATTAACAAATTTTAATCTTCAATTTTAAAAGTTTAAAATTAAAGAGTTTCACTTTGAGTGCTTCAATTTGCAGTTCCATTTTAATTACTTAAATTGAAAAAATGTAGCCCTAAGTGTTTGAATTTCCCCTGCAAAAATTTTGCGAACCGGGAAAAAATCGGGAATTTTTCTTCTCGATTAAAACGGCCTCCCTAGATGTGATGTAATATTTGTAATCCTATTTGCTGAGCTTTTTTACTTAGTAGTTAAATCGGTTAATGTTGTCAATAATGCTCGTAATCTCGGTGGCTGTAAAAGTACAGATTGTACACATATGATACCACTTCCGCTTTTGCAGGATCCGGCAGCTCGACCTCGTGCAGATATTCCAAAGGTCAATGGTCAGAATGCGATGCCAAGACTAATACACGGACACGAACCCTCAGTCTGAAAAAGGGAGACAAAACCTGTGAACAGACTAAAACCATTCAGAAGAAGTGCAAAAAAGGTAGAGATTTTTTTTATTAAATCATATTGAACATTTCAATCAAATAGTTCATCTTTTATTTAAGCACCTCATTATTTTAAAGATAAAACGCACCCTTCTTGAATTCAATGAAACTCAAATTAAAATAGTTACTTCAAGACTGGATACAAATTTTTCACAAGCCTAATATATGTATTTAAATTTGGAAGCATTATATTTTCAAAGCTTTAGATTAGAAAACTAAATTACTTTAAGGCTCTTTCAACATACAAGTTTTTTGATTTTTATGTTTAAGTTTCGAATCTCTAGTTTTTGAAAAAACTACATTCAAAAGTTTATATTTCTTAACACTTCTAGTTGCAAAGTGTTTTAAATCTGGTGTGTTCAATTTAGAAAAAAAATTTATTTGAACGATTTCAAGACTTCTTTTCAATTTAAATCTTTTATTTTGAAAGAATTGTAAATTCATGGTGTTCAAATATTAAACGCGTTAAAATATTTTCGTTTTTAATTTGATGAAAAAGTAATTTTAAGACTATCAATATAAAAAGTAATTTGTTAATTTATTTGAATCTTTCCAATATTTTCAAATTGTTAATTTAAATACTTCGAATTTGTACTAATTTAAATTTCTAAGTTTCTACTTCAGAATAAAGTATAATTTTAAGTGAAAAATGGAAGTTGAAAGCCTTCTAAAGGTTTTAAAATGAGAAAAACTATTTTTGTTGCTTTGAATTGAAAAAAAGGAAAATTTGCAATTTCATAGTATTACAAGCAAAGCTTCCAATTGCAAAGAATTACATTTCAAAAGTTTTCTATTTGAAACCCTTAAAAGATTTTTTAATTTCAACGTATTCAGTGTAAACAAAATTTAAATTTGAGCGGATTCCAGACTTCTATTCTATCTAAAATTTACTTTTATTTGGAAGCAATTGTAATTTTAATGTGTTCAAAAAGTAAACACGATAAAAGATTTTGGCTTTTAATTTGATGAAAAATTAATTTTAACACTGCCAGTATGAACAAGAATTTTTTTATTTATTTCGATCTTTCCAATATTTTCAACTACATAATTGATTTAAATAGGTAAATACTTTGAATTTGAACTAATTTAATTTCAAAGCATCTAATATAGAAAAAAAAATTTATTTCAATTCAGGAAAAATTTTAGTGAAAGCCTTCAAAGTTCTTACGGTTTTAAATTGTGAGAAAATTTATAGTTGACGCTTTGAACTTTTATTTTGAAAGAGTTGTAATTGTAATGTGTTTAAATTAAGATATAAGAAGATAAGATTGAAATTAAATCAGATTTTCGCTTTTAATTCGGTCAAAGATTAATTTTAACGCTACCAATATAAAAAATCATTTTCTATTTATATGGATTTTTCCAATATTTTAAAATTTTTAATTTAAATAAATACTTCGAATTTGAACTATTTTAAATTCCGAAGCTTCTACTTTAGAATAAAATATAATTTAAATTAATTTAAATTGAAAGCCTTCAAAGTTCTTACGACTTTAAATAGTGAGAAAATTTATTTGCGATTCTTTTAATTATTTTAACACCTTTCTATTTGGAACCCTTAAGTTCTCAAGAGATTTTCATTTTAAAAAAATGTAATCGTTTCCAATTTCAATTGCGTTCTTATTATCCTGCAATTTAAAAAAAATTCAATATTTTTATATTTAACTTATTCCAGTTGCAAGGTGATTAAATTATATCAAATTTAAATTACTAAAGGAATTCAAATTTGCTCGCTTCAGATTTAAAAAAAATTTTTATTTTATAGCTCTTAATTATTGAAAAAATTGTAATTTGAAAGCGTTTTAGGAATTTAGTTTAAAATTTGCATGAGTTTCAAGTTAGACACTTTCGATTTAAAAGGGAAAATTATATCTGAATTCTTCCAAGTTACATTTGGAATAATACAAGGTTCAAACTTTAAAGCTATCAATACATAATTTTTTCATCCGTACGTAATATTCTCAACTTTTTACCAATGATCCTTAAATATAAATTTAGATATTTAGATTCGAAAACAATACAAATTTGGACCCTACCATTCTTAATGCTTTTGGAATTTGAAAAATTATCAACTCTTTAGCATTTCCTCTTGATTTTTTTTTAAATTAATAAATTTATTTTGAACTCATTGGACCATTAAAACATTCGA
This sequence comes from Andricus quercusramuli, assembly GCA_932178445.1. Classification (NCBI taxonomy): domain Eukaryota; kingdom Metazoa; phylum Arthropoda; class Insecta; order Hymenoptera; family Cynipidae; genus Andricus; species Andricus quercusramuli. The sequence goes on from CAKNXH010063296.1 coordinate 82,448, forward strand.
TTAAAAATTTGTCAAGAATTGACAGCGAATTATTTAAATTTCATATTGCAAAGGATTATTGAACTAAAAAAAGCAGGCTACCAATCTCTAAATTTTATTCTCAAAATCTGACGCAACCTTGCCTAGGCAAAAATATTTTTAATTTTATTTCAAACTGTTATTCGTTAACAAAGTATCAAAATCTACAGTGTCAATTTATAGGTTTTAAAATTCAATTCAAATTTCATTTTGGGAATAATTTATTATTGACTAAATATTCAGTAACATAGTCTACTATAATATTCTGAGATTGATAGACTCCTTTTTTTTAAATAATTATTTTCTATATAAAATTTCAGCAATTCATTGATCATTTCTGTACGAAATTTTCAAGATTAATTGCTATTTTTTGAAGGGGTATTTTGTTATTTAAAATGAGGGATTGTGATAACGGAATTTATTGTGATCTGATTATATGCGTGGCGGGGAGCACAGCTTGCCGGTATGAAAAAGGCTCGTGGAGCGGCTGTGTCAACCAATTGATGGCAAGAATCGACTCCTTGAAGGCGAATAGCGATGCTACTTGTGAAAAAACGCGTCGTTTGACAAAGAGGTGTAAACCTGAGACTAATGTCAAGAAAACCAAAGGTAAATTATTTTTCATACAATTTAATAAATACCATCAATATAAAATTCAAATCAAAAAAATTGTTACCACAAAAATTCTAACTTCAGAATTTAAAATCTCAAAACATATCTTTTTGTATTGCTTCTCTAAGATTCTGTGCATAAATTACGCGAAGTTTTTTTCTGAAATTTTGAACCACCATCTTACGTAATTTTTTTCGACTACGTTTTTTTCGTGAATTTATTCAGGGATCTTCTACAAATAAGGGGTTGGTAGAATTTGACTGTTGGAATAGTTAATATCTTCACCAAGAAACGATTGAATTGAACTGAAAAATAAGAATTTTGAACAAAATAATTGAAGCCTTAATTCATCAACCAGGTTCATTTTCAACCAAATAGTTACATTTTTAACCGGAATTTTAACATTTCTTCCAATAGATATGAATTTTCAATTGTAAAAGACCAGTTTTCTATATAATTTTCAACTAAATAATTAAGTTTTGAACTAAAAATATGAGTTTTCAAACAAGAAAATTAATTGTCTACTATAAAAGACGAATAATTAACAAAATACATGAATTTTTAACCAAATAGGTGAATTTTCAGCCAACAAGACAAAAAAACAAAAAAGAATTTTCAACAAAATATATACATTTTTAATCAAATAGTTGAATTTTCAACCAAGAAGATTAATTTTCTAATGAAAAAGATACATTTTCAACAAATAAAAATTTTGCAACCAAATAGTTGAATACTTAAACAAAAAAAGTTCAATTTGTAACCGAAAATGAAATAGTTACATTTTCGTTTACAAAAATGAATTTTCATTAACAGAAAAACATATTTTCTACAAAATAGTTGCATTGTCACCACGAAAATATAAAATTTCAACAAAAAGTTTAGTTTTCAACCAAAAAAGATTCATTTTCAACCAAACAGTAACATTTTTGACCAACAAACAAACGAATTTTTTACAAAAAAATTGAATTTTCGCACCTAAAAATATGAATTTTTAACAAAGTAGTTAAATTTCAACCAAAAAGTCTAATTCTAAACCAATAAGTTAAATTTTTAATTTAAAAAATCATTTTTATACAAAAAAAACACGAATTTTCTACAAAATATATACATTTTTAATCAAATAGTTGAATTTTCAACCAAGAAGATTAATTTCCTAATGAAAAAGATAAATTTTCAACAAATTGAAAAATTTTGCAACCAAATAGTTGAATATTTAAACAAAAAAAGCTCAATTTTTAACCAAAAATGAAATAGTTACATTTTCGTTCACAAAAATGAATTTTCATTAACAGAAAAACATATTTTCTACAAAACAGTTGCATTTTCACCACGAAAATATAAAATTTCAACAAAAAGTCTAGTTTTCAACCAAAAAAGATTCATTTTCAACCAAGCAATAACATTTTTGACCAACAAATGAATTTTTTACAAAACAATTGAATTTTCACCCCGAAAACATGAATTTTCAACAAAGTAGTTAAATTTCAACCAAACAGTCGAATTCTAAACCAATAAGTTAAATTTTCAGTTAAAAAAATAATTTTTATACAAAAAAAAACGAATTTGCAACAAAGTAGTTCAGTTTTCAACGAAAGAGATGAATTTTGAACTAAAATCATGAATTCTGTAAAAAGAAAAAATGTAAGCAAGTCAATTTTTTAAGGCCAGCAGGCTGAAAAATAAACGTTTATCCATCTAACTAAAATCGTGAATCTTCAACAATTTTCAGTCTAAAATGTAATAGTTGATATTTGAATCAGAAAAGATTTTAATTTTTAAACAAAAACAGTTGAATTTAACCGATAAAGACAAATTTTCAACCAAATACTCGAATCCTCAACTAAAACAGATTAATTTCCATCCAAACAGTTGCATTTTTAACCTTCAAAAAATTATAATTTTTACTTTGGAACAGGGAATTTCGTAAAGAAATATAATTATGTTTTGGAACAGGTGCATTTTTGACATTAAACTGGAAATTTTAGAAATTAATTTTAATTTTGATTTATAAAACGTGAATGTACAAAAATAAACCCTGTTCTAAGTCAGAATTCGTCAGATTTTGGAAATTTCTTATTCCGAATGAGAATTTGTTTGAATTAAACTTTTGTTTGCGAACAAAAATTAGCTAGAATTTGGATCTTCCATCTCATAAATTTTAGAAAAAGGGAGTTCTATATTTCTGAATTATAATAGAAAATTTTGTAAAGAAGTGTTATTCTGACTTGGAAAAGGGAATGTTGGAAATTAATTTAATTGTGACTTAGTGTAGGACATTTTCTAAAAGAATTATAATTCTGAGTTTGGCCAAGGAATAAATAAATTAAATTTGAAAAAAAAATCACGTAAAGAATTAGAATTATTCTGACTTGGAATAGGTAATTTTGTAAAGACTTATATTTTCGTCTTAGAAGAGGTAATTTTCAACATAAAACGGGAAATTTTATCAAATAATTTTAATTCCTTTCTATAAAAAGGAAATTTACAAAAAATATGCCTGTGTCAAGTCAGAATTCGTTTGAATTTAAAAATCCTTTTTTTGCAAATAAAAATGTTCGATAGTTTGAAACATCATACTTTCAAATTTTAGAAAAAAGCAGTTTCTATATTTCTGAATTATGATAGAAAATGCTGCAAATAAATATAATTCTGACTTGAAACAGGTCATTTTTGGAATAAAGGTAATTGTGACTTGGAACAGGGAATTTTCGTATAGAATTATAATTTGCACCTTGAAAAATAATTTCAATTCTATGAAGAAGGAATTTTTTTACAAAATCCAAAATTCTCTGTTCAAAATCAGCAATCTTTTAAATCATTCAAAATGTTTAGAAATCTCTTGAAATCTTTAAAACACATTTGAAATCATTCAGATCTTTTGAACTGTTTTAAATTCACCGGTAAAAATGAACAGTTGTCCGGAAATAACCCGGCGGGAAATGATATTTAAAATCATCATCAATTGGGTAGAGACATCCTATTAATTATCCATTGTGGAACTTTCTTTTTATAATAGAAAAAAATTTACGTTTCAAAAAATATCCACTCTCGCATTCCGCCAGGTTCACTTAAATTCCCTTATTTTTAGTTAAATATTCTGCAGGAATTAGTGGTGACACACTTTCTTTGAATCCTTTGAGTCCTTTGTAGGACCAATTTTTACAAATTATCTCTTTGTGAATATCAATTCCGGATTAAATGTCAAAAGGATATTAAATAGTAGAATATTGAAGTGACAAATTTAAATTCTTTTAATAATAAAAAATATATCTGACTTAAAAATATGCATGAGTTTGAAAATTAAATGAGACATAATTTCAGCAAATTTATCAAAAAATTCTATTGAATGTAGTCGTGAGTTTTAATTCAGCTCTGAAATTTATTGTGATTTAGCTTTTATTTTTACTTTTTCATTCCTACGTTACTCATTCAGAGAAAAAATTTACTACTTTTTTACATTCCACTACCAGAAAATATTATTCTCTGTATTTTCTGGATTAAAAAAAAATGCTGAAGAAATTATTTTTCTTTAATCCGGCTGATCGATGGCAAAAAAGGAATTCTAGACTCTTCCACTTTAGAAAAGAAATTAAAATTTAAAATTGTCCAATTATTATTATCATTATTATACTGTTTTGAAAAAGAATATTTGTATTTAAACGCTTTTGATTTTTAAAATATTTTAATTTTGTAACTTTTATATAAATATATATACTTATATATATATATATATATAATATTATAATTTTAAACAGAACTTTTAATTTGAATACTTGGACGTTTTAGATTGGAAGGAATCAAATACTGATAAAATTTGGAAGGCGTAAAAGTTTTTGAATTTTAAATTTAAAACATATTTTGGAAGTGTTGAAAACAATTTTACACTTTCAATTCGGAAATAAAATTTATTTAGATTTGATATTTGAAAATAAGTTTTCCATTCCCATATTGTTTTAAAAAGCATGTTTTCAGGTAGCCAAATAGTTTTATTTCCAATTAGAAAAAAATTAACTTTTAACGTTTTAATTATTATTGGGGCATTCTAAATTTAAAATAATGTATTCGACCCTAAAGCTTTTAATTTTAAGGATATTTACTTTCGATGTTTATGATGTCAAAAAATAATAAAAATTTGTGCACTTCCAGCGAAAAAGTTTTTCAAATTTCATATTATTTGAAAAACGTGTTTGTAAATTTTAAATTTGTATGTAACTTTGTCCTTCCAATTTTCAAACAATGTTAATTTAAATATTTTGAAAATTAAAAGAAAAATATTATTTCAATGATTCCGATAATGAAATGGTTAATTTTAATTTTAACGCTATGATTAAAATTTATAAGCTTTAAACGTTTATAACTTTTCAGTTTGAAGAAATTTTAGTTTATTTTAGCGTTTCCAGTTAAAACATTTTTGTGCTTTGACTTTGAGAGATTGAAAAATAAGTTTAAATTTTTTCCCATTTTAAAGTAAATTGGACTAAAAGCGATCAATTAACATTTTTCATATTGTAGACATGTTTTGGATAATATTAAAAATATTAAAAAAGATTTCAGAATATTGCAAAACATTTCCAAACTTTAAAAAAATCTGCAAGATTGTATGGCAATTTTTTTTAACTTAAGGAAAAATATGAATAATCTTAAAAGATATGCAGAAGGTTCAGAAGTTGTGAAAAGATTGTTTAAAAAATGTTTAATTTTAAGATGTCAACCAAATTCATAAAAAGTAGATTTGAATTTTTTTTTTAAATAAAATTTTCAAGAATTCTGAAAGCTTTCAAGAGAATGAAACAATTTTCTTTAGATTCGATACAAAAAGATTTTCAGAAAATTTGGAATAATTGAAAAAGAAATCTAAAAGATGTGAATTTGAAAAAAATTTGAATAATTTTAAAAGATATGTAGAAGGTTTCGAAGTTTTTAAAATATTTTTAAGTTCAATTTTAAGATACCAACAAAATTTAAAAATGTAGATGTTCTAAATTTCAGAAGATTGTTAGGCCACTTTTTTTGTAATTTTAGCAAAAATTTGAATAATTTGAAAAGATATTTCGAAGATTTTCAAGTTTTGAGAAGATTCGAAACTTCAAAAAAATGTGGATTTTGAAAATGTTGAAAAAATAAGCTTTTCAAGAATTTTTGAAGGTTTATAGAGAATAAAATTTTTTTCTCTAAATTCTTAGAAAAATTGAGAATGATTTTTTGTTTAAGAAATCAAATTTAAGACAATATTTATAAAAAAAACATTTCCAAAATAATGTTTAGAAAAGAATTTTGAAGATTTTGAGACATTTTTTTAATTTTGCAAAATTTTGTATAAATTTTAGGAAAAATTCTAGTTGATTAAAAAAATATTTAGGAATTCTGGAAGATTTAAAGAGATTACAAATATTTTTAAACTTTAAAAGATCTTCGATTTAGAAGATTTTTCCAAGTTTCTTCCAAACTTCTAAAAGACCTCAATACCTTTTAAGCTGACTCGAATGTTTCCTAATATTTTGAAAAATCCTGTGGAATAAAAAATAAAATTTCTTTGCATTTTTCTAGATTCTTTTTCGACACATCTGAAATCTTCAAAAATATTGTTGAATTTTCTTAATAATCTTAGGAAAATTATACTTATATAACTTTAGAAATCCACGGATAATACTTATTTGCTTGTTCTCAGATCTCAGAACATAATGCAAGCTCGAATTTAAGTATTCAAAAAATGTTAACAAATATATAGTTATTGGAAATTTTTTATTTTGTATTAGAAATTATTTTCTCTCTTAAATAAAAAAACTATACCCAAACGTAGCGGACGATTTATGATGCTAGTGATTTTTAAAAACTCCATCTCCCATTTCCTTTAATGCAGCAACGCCTGGTACAATTTTTCTTTTATTTCAGGTGATCGATCGAACAAACAGAAATCAGCAGGCAAACAGTAAAACTCCCTAAGAAAATCCGTCGTTTCACATGCCGTTGACGGCGATCATCTTTCACAACGAACAATGAAATCAGATCCTGCTGTTTTCTCAGTGTAATTATTGATCCATCATCCGACTGCAGAGTTGAAAAAAAAAAAAAACTTAAAAACCAGATACGCCTATCCACAGAAAGTACAACATCGTAAAAAGAACTTCTGCCCCAGGCACCCACTTGTCTTTCCATCCCAGAGGACAAAAACGTTTCAATTATTATTGCGATTAATCTCATCTTTCTTAAACGATCGTCGTCAATATCGAGGGCAATAAGAGTCTGAGGATTGCTTCCATTTTCGGTGGCCAAATATATATATATATATATATATATATATATTTGGCCAC
>CAKNXH010063296.1:89788-103741 GCA_932178445.1 Andricus quercusramuli
GGCCAAATATATATATATATATATATATATATATATATATATATATATATATATACAAAAATATATATATATATTAACTAGTAATTTCCGGTGCAATTCGCCTTTTGTCCATTTCTATTGAATATCCTCTGAGCTCAAAGGCGACGACAATTCGCAATTTTTGCAAGGGCGATCGTTCTAGTTCTCATTGTTTATCCTTTCACCTTCTGAAAATATACGTAGAAAAGCATAAAAATGTGCGGTGAATTGATTTGATAAAATGTTAGAAAAATCGCCAGAGAAATTGTACATCCGTTTGACAAATGGTGTCGGAGGACTTTACCCAAAATTCCATAGATTCCTCGAGAATTGAATCTGATTCGAGAAAAACTAGATTAAAGAGAATTTTATTGAAGGTGAAAGTCGTCCGACAAGTTTCTGGAATGGACAATATTAATATCAAGTAGTCTTTTTACCATATCAAGTTCCAACTCCGGTTTGATAGCTTTCATTTCAATAAGCATTTAATTATCGTTAAGGAAGATGGAAAAGTTTGCAAGCTGGTCCTCAAGATTGTAAGATTTTCAATTTCAGTATTTTTGTATTGAATCGTTCGGCAATTTGCTTTTGATTTAGACAAGTTCGAACTTACGAGCAGGCAACGCCGTTGAGCAGGAAAATCAAAGTCAAGTTGAATATATCAAACGCTTTGCGATCTTCCATACGTAATCGATTATCGTTAGAGATGTACGATATATAATTAATTGAAGAGTGTCTTTTTCAAAGAGCTCCTATCAAAAGTTCTCAAAAAGTTTGATTTAATTAAGTCAAAACCGAGATAAAGAGTCAAATTAAAGAAAAGTCAGTCAATGCAAGTAGTTTGGTGTTTTTTGGAACACCAGTTCTCAGTCTAGATCACTTATACCATATCATCATTAAAATCAAATCTATTACTAGAATAAAATAGTTACCTATGTTCTACGAGGACTCTTCCGATCATTGTCGATAGATGTCTACTAAAGATTAATCATACTTACTTCACTTCTCTGCGTAGTTTACCAAATTCCCGACAAAAGACTCTCTTTAAAATTCAATCAAAATGAATTTTTGATATTCTGTACTAGAGAAAATTGGAGGCTTTTTAAGGGAACTTTGAAGGTTTTAAATGCATTGTAACATATGAAGAATGCTTTACGTGTTCGATACGACTAGAGATTGATTTCGTCGAATTTTCGATAGTAGAAGTACTCATAGTAAATATAAACAGGACTCGTTCAATAGAGAAAAACCGTGTTGAAAAATAATAGAAACTCGGGACTTTCTATGGAAATTTTGTGGACAATGTACATCCCCATATCGATCGAGATTTTCGCTAAGACATTTTGTAATTAAGCTCGTTAGTTGTAGTCGTCGCCACTCTTAAGTTGTGCAATTTTAATTGTTAAGTTTTTGAGGGCGTCACCGCCAGTGACTTCTTTATAAGTGTACCTACCTATTTTGCTATTAAGGCGAAAAGTTTGAACTCAAAAAATGAAGAAAAAAAACAACACTGCTGCGACGAAGACAGTTACTTTTCGAGATTTTATATAGTTAGCGAAAACTAGACGGAATCCCATCAGTTTCGATATCGTGTAATCTGTGAGGAATTAAAAAAGGAATTAAAACTTCGGTACAGACATTTTCTTTACTAACATTGTCATTTAAAAAAAATGATAATAGCGTATCTACTAAACGAACGTGTAACTATTGAACATGTAACACAAACCCGATGTTGTCAATAAAAATAAAAATTATATATACTATATATTATTCGTTTCCTTTATTTATTTTTAGTTATTTGTTTAGAGAAAATTATAGTAGTCAAGTATCAAATTCTAATATAATTTGTTTTTTTAGGCTGTTTAATAACGATGTTCAAAAAATTTAAAAAAATTTATTTGAATAAAATAAATTTGTTCACTATCAATATGAGAAAGGAACTGAAACTTTATTGCTTTTAAATTATAAAATATTTAATTTTTGGACAGAATTTCAATTTTAACGCATCCAATTTCACAAAATTGTATTGAAACCTTCAATTTTATGAAATTTTAATTGATACTTGTTATATTGGCATTTGTTTGGCTTAAATAAGCTAAAAGTTTAATTTTTAAGTTTGAATGCAAGAAAGGACAATAAATTCAAATTGAAAAGCGATAAAAGATTAGAACAAAAGTTGACACTTTTTTGTTTTTAATTTTTGTCATTTCGAATTTATAGAGTTAAAGAAACTTTATTAAATATTAAAATATTAATTATTGATATTTTAATATTATACTTAATTTAATATATTTATTGATATGTTTCTAGAGTTACATTTTTCAAAATTTAAATCCCTATAAATTGTAAGTAGTCAAACTAACATAATTTCCAAATTGAAAAATTCAAAGTACTTTCAAATTGGAAGTACTTTCAAATCCAGGTTTACCAGGACAGAAATATACATTTTTCCAGGTACTCTTTTTACAGTAAAAAAGTAATACTTGTCACGGAACATAGTAGAGATTGTAGGTCTAGTGGAACTGAAAAAATGCCATATGCGAAATTTCTCTTACGCCCCTAAAATCTGATTTTATAGAACAAACAAAAAAATGCAAAAAAAATTGCATTGTTCATTTTATCACGATGAAACATCACGACGCTACGATAGTAAATATTCAAAGTTTCTCTTTTTTCAGCTTTAAAAACAATTTAATGAAACTTTTGAAATTCAATATTTTATTGCTGTTTATAATTTAACTAATTTAGGTTTATTTGCAATGAAATGATGAAATTATCAACAAATAAGTTGATTTTTTAACCAAAATGTTGAGTTTGCAACCCACAAAGATGAGTTTTCAACTAAATAATCGAAATTTAAAGAGAAAAGATTAAACTTCAACTATAAATAGTTGCATTTCCAACGAAATAATTGAATTTTTTGGAAGACAGTTGAATTATTAACAAAAACGGTGAATTTTAAATCCAAAAGGACGAATTTTCTGTCGAAATAGGCGAATGTTCAACAAAACAGTTGAATTTGCAACAAAAACTTTAACCAAAAATAGTTGAATTTTCAACACGAAAATTGGAATGTTCGACAAAAATACGAATTCTCAACGAAAAATTAAATAGTTGGTATTTCAACAACAAAAAAACGAATTTTCAGTAAAATAGTTAAATTTTCAACCAAATAGTTGAATTTAAAAAAATCAACAAAATAGTTAAATGTTTAGCCAAATAGTTTAACTTTAAACCTACAAAGATGAATTCATAACCAAAACGACGAATTTTCAACAAAGAAAATTAATTTTCTACCAAAAAATGACAAATTTTCAACAAAAACCAATTTGCGAACAAATAATAACATAGATTTTCAACCGAATAGTTGAATTTTCTACTAAAGACGATAAATTTCCATCCAAAAATGGAATAGTTAAATTTTCAGTTAAAAAAATTAATTTTCAACATAATAGTTAAGTCTTCAACCAATATAATAAATTTGAAGAAAAGTAGTTTTATTTTCAATCAAGTAGTTGAATTTTCAATTAGGAAGATTTTTAATTTCTACCAAAAAAGATAAATTTACTGAAAAAAATATGAATTTTCAACCAAAACTGGAATAGTTCAATTTTCCGCAAAAAAAATCATTTTTGACAGAATAGTTCAAATTTCAAACAAATAAAATGAGTTTTTAACCAAGTAGTTCTACGTTCAACCAAAACGTTGCATTTTAAAACAAAAAAGGTTAATTTTTAATGACAAATTTAATAGTTGAATTTTCGACTAAAAACGATCAATTTTCAACCTAAAATGGAATAGTTGAATCTTCAACTCAAAAAATTAATTTTCATTCAAAAATTAAGTTTTTTCAACAAATTTCAACAAATTAGTTTTCAGCCAATACGATGATTTTTTATTAAAGTTATTTTAGATTCCAACCAAGTAATTGCATTTTTAATAAAGAGAATACATTTTCTAATAAAAAAGGGATGAATATACAACCGAAAAAAAACGAATTTTCAATAAAATAGTTCAACTTTTAACCTACAAGGATGAATTCTTAATCGAAACGACGATTTTTCAACAGAGAAAATTAATTTTCTACCAAAAAAGACCAATTTTCAACAAAATACGCTAGTTTACAGACAAATAATTTAATTTTTAACTGAAAATTATTAATTTTCAGAAAAATTGATTTGAACTACATAGCTGAATTTTTAACCGAAGAGAGGAATTTTCATCGAAAATGATGAATCTGCCATTCTGCAACCAAAGAATGACTGTTTAATAAAGTAGGCCAACTTTCAACAAACAAACAAAAAACAAATTTTCTACAAAATAGTTGAATTTTCAATCCGAAATTATTAATTTTCTAACAAAGAGACCAATTTTCTAATCAAAAAGACGAACTTTCAACAAATAAAGATTTTTCAGCCAAGACAGGAAAAAATGTCAAAGAAATTGCTGAACATTCAATCTAAAAGACAGCATTTTCAACAAAAAAGTTCATTTTTAACCAAAAAATGGCAGTTTTAATCAAAAGAGAGAAAAATTCCACCAACAGGATTAGTTTTCTACAATAAAGACCAATTTTTGACTTAAAAAAACAGATTAAATTTCAGCCAAAAAAAATGGGAAAGTTACATTACAAATTATCTTTAAATTAAAAAAAGAATTTTCAGCAAAATATTTACATTTTCAATCAAAGAGATCAACCCTCAAACAAATAAATGTTTAACAAAGTGGTTCAAGTTTTACCCAAGTGATTGAATTTTCAATTTAAAAAATATAAATTTTCAGCCAAAAACAGTTACGTTTTTAGTTTAAAAATTATGTTTCAACCAAAAAAAGGCATTTTCAACCAATAAGATGAAATTTCTACCAAAAAATATGAATTCTCAACGAATAATGTAATAGTAGATATTTCAAATAAAAAGTATGACTTTTTGATAAAAATTGTTGAATTTGCAACCAAATAATAAAATTCTTTACTACAATTACAGTCGTCAGGATGAAGCAACTGTAAGAAAAGAAATAAAAATACAAGGCAAATAAATGACTAACTAAAATAATTACTAGCCCAAAACTTCATTTTCAAAATTCTCTAACTTTGCCCCGACCAATTTTTTACTTGCTCTAACCATTAATATTCAAAAACCATTTCGATTGTAGTTTCGTGATTTTCACCGTGATAAAATAAACAGTCTATTGTTAAAAAGGTAATTTTTTCGTTCAGAAGAGAAAAAGTTTAAAAAACTATTTTTTCTTTAAAAGAACAAAAATTCCAGAACCATGAGCAAAATTCAAGGACTTTTCCAGGTAAAAACGAATTCCAGGACTTTTCCAGGTTTTCAAGGATTTCCAGGACACTAGACACCCTGATAAATGAATTTCTTCTTCAAAATTGAAAATTATTTTTAAAATATTATTAAATATTAATATAATAATAATATTGTATAAAATATCAAAGCATTTAATTAAAAATCTTTAAATTTTGACGCTGACGATATATACCCAAAATATAAAAAATCACAGTTTTTAATTTTAAATTATGTTAAATTTCAAGCTAATACAATAATAATACAATTATTTTCTTTATGTTCAATTTAAAAACATGTATATTTGAATGCTCTCCGTTGTAATTTTTGTTATTTCATTGTAATCATAAATTATTTTTCATATCGACGCTTCAAATTTCAAACTGTTTTAATTGTAATGCTTTAAATAAAAAATAATTATTTAGAGATTCGAATTCATTACTTTATTAATTAAGAACTATTCTATAATTTCAAATTAAGTTTCAATTTGAAGCTTTCAATATTTAAATCTTAAACTACTTTAGAAGTATTTTCTGTAAAGTACTTACATGTTTGAAATGTGAAGGTTTTATTTTAAAAATAATTATCTTCATACTTTGAATTTTGGAAATATAATAATAGAAATTCATTTATGTTTTAATACTTCCAATTTCAAATGAATGAATTTTTCAAATTGGAAATTGTTAGTTTGACTGCTTCCAATTTATAGGGCTTTAAATTTCAAAAAATATAACTTCTAGAAATATATTAATTTGCTACATAGTTGCCAAATTTAAAATGATGAAATACAATTTCTTTACACATCAGACACATAGGTCAAGAAAAATTACACCTTTTCTTTTTTTGTATATATTAACCAACCATTTTGAAGAAAAAAGAAATACTATTTATGTAAAAAAGACTCAAGAAAATATAGTAGCCATTTTTAATAAAAATACTTAATACACATTTTTTACCTAGAACTAATATTAAAAAATAAAATTAAACTCGATATTCGATCCATTTTTAGTTTTCGTTTTTCTTCAAAACGTTTGCTTGTACAAAAAAGTCAAACAGAAAAGGTTTTATAAGTTTTATATTGTTTAATCTAGCCCACAACAAATTAATAAGATTTTTAATTTTCCAACCGTTTTTTGGTTAATAATCACCACAAAATTCGAGGTAAATATCAATTTATTAAAATTACGTTCACATATTACAATTCTATATAGGCACTTACAAAAGTAAAAATATATATAAAAAATCTTTGAACTTCTGGTACGGTACGGTACAGTTTGGCTTTAAAATCTGTGCAATCCTACTTCTAAAAGTAGATGTAAAATGCCACTTCAATATTAATAAAAAAAAAATATGTGCTTGACTTCCTCGCAGGAATTAATTTGACAAAACTAAAAAGCATTAATTTCTTGTATAAAAAAGATGGACGGTATTAAAATCTTACGACTAATAAATACTTTTGCATTGTTTCTCGAAACAATGTCGTAAGCAAACATTAAAAAATTTTTGATTCGTAAAAAATCTTGATAAAAATAAGTCTCTGAAAAATACCTATTATATGTAGAGTCTACCATTGGACGGAATTGTTGAAACTACATTCGACGATTTAAAATCGTACATGCGAGTCTTTGTTCTATCACTAAAATATATCCTCAATTTTTAATATTAATTACTGTCTAATCATTTTAAATTCAAATTGCAATCATTACGAGACTTAATGTGCATTAGTAATTAAATTCCTCGATGCATAAAACATCTAATATCATAAAACTTGTAAATAATATCCGGCCATGTGAAGAAGCTTTATAAAATACAAGCTTCGGGCGAGTTAATTCCAAACCTTCCAGCCTTAGAAACATTTTCCCAAAAATCTCTTTCGTCAGAAACTTCGAGTTGTACAGTTGAATAACTTTTAGAGAAATTTTCAGGAAGGAGTTTCGGAAGCTGGAAGTTTTTTTTCAAAGCATTTACAAAAATCGGGACATCCTCGCCAGTTTTTTATGCAATTGAAACCGACATTTCACGCGAATATGCCTTTTCCTCCCATTCTTCATCGGAAGGAAAAGGCACATGTCTTGTTTTACAAATTCTTGGTCCAAACTTCAACAAGATCATTATTACTCCCACGACGAAGAGAGTCAAAACTGCACTTGCAGGCCAAAATACGTGTAAGCCCATTTTGCAAGTTTACAAACAGAGTATGCAAAAAATATTTAAATATTTGTACAATGGCGATTGAAGACAAAAATTGACTGGCTTAGATTTCGCTTTCTCGTTTATGTAACTCAATATACTCCTCTGGGTCTGTAGTTGCTACATCCAATTCGTCTTGTTGATATTGAACAACTTGCGGTCTCTGGTAAACGTAACGACGAGATCCCTGTTCCAATTCAGAAAGATCGAGTGGAGGAGTATTGTGAGGCGTTACTGTCCAGAGAGGTTGAATCCACCGATTTCCTGAAAATAATTTTTTTTAAATCAACTTTTAGAATATTCTAAATCAGCAATCAGCGGGGGATTAAATAAAATATATTATAAAACTACTTTGTTAATATACTTCAAATTTGGATGAATATTAAAAATGTTTAATTAAAAAAAAAAAAACAATCTACTACATTTCATACAGCATTGTTTAAAAATAATTTCCGACTGAGATGTTCAATTTTTCAATTTTAAATAAATGTTCAAATTAATTTATTAATTTAATTACTCACCTGTGTGCCTATCTTGCCAGTAGTTTTGATGTCGTGAACACCAGCAGAATGTAACGTTCAGGATAATTAGAAAGAGTCCAATTACTGAGCAGATAGTGATCGTCACGTAAAATGGAGTAAAATCACCAAATAGATACGGCCCAGGATTATACTCTTTGTAAGCAATACGGTCTTCTAAAACGGACATTTTATACTTAATTATTTCTGAAAAAAAAAGAAATAGAAGAATATTTAACGTGTTGAATAATTTTGTAGCAAATTTATTTTATTTTTTACTTTACTGCTACCTAAAAAAAGTGGTGTAAGACATGGCTCGAAATTCTTGCTATCATTGTTGTTAAAAATCTGAATGGACTCACCTTACTTGAAATTTTTTTATAACAATTTGAAATTTTTAAAATTAAATCCAGAAATAATTTCATTTAATATGAAAAATCATGGAAAACCTTATGAGAATTTAGAAACATTTCTACTGTGCGGTTAAATAAAAACATTCAAACTGTCTAATAAGTTATTGGAAATATTATATGTTTTATGTTACAGCTTTCTCTGGGAATTAGCATTTTTAAAGAAAAATGTTAATGTAAAATCATAAAGTTTCGAAGAAGACTTAACAATTTCTAAAAATTTAAGGTTGTGTTAGCGTTTTTCATCGGAAATTAGCACTTATAAACAATAATCATTAAACGAAAGTCATCAACAAGATTTTATGTTTTCACCAATTTTAAATTATGTTAGTTTACGCCAGAAATTTTTGTTTAAAAAAAATCATTACATTTCAAATAAAGTTTACAATTTTGAATAATTGTACGTTATACGTGTATTTTCACCAGAAATTAGCATTTAAAAAAAAAATCATTACACTTTGAGGATCCATAATTTTCAACAATTTTAGGTTACGCTAGCTTTTTTTAAAGGTTTTTCACCAAGAATTGGTATTTTCACGTCTTTTTTTTAAACAAATATCATTATTCATAGTGCGAACAAAATGTACAATTTTTGTTCAAAATACCAATTTCGTCGGAAACAGGTATTTTTGATAACTAATAATTCGATTTCAAAGATTAATAGTTTTTATTAATTCTAGATTATATTGTGATTTTACATCGAAAATGGATATTTTGAAGCACAGATAATTATAACAGAAACAAGATTGACTTTTTTTTTTGACAATTTCGGTGTTTTTCATCGGAACTTTACATTAAATATTTCTAAAAATTATATTTCAAAGAAAAATTCACAATTTTTTAATAGTTTTAGGTTATGTTATCATTTTACAACGGAAATAGATTTTTTTAGTAAAAAATAATTATATTTCAAATAAGATTTAAAAAATTTGTACAATTGTAGATTAAGCTAGCTTTTTCGCCGCAAATAGGTTATTTTTCAGGCACAAAAATAATTAAATTCCAGAAAATATTGATCATTTTAAAAATATTTTTGTTATGTTAGCATTTTTCGTTGAAAATTGGTATTTTTAATTTGAAAAATCATTAGATTCCTGGAAATCGATGTTTTTAATGAAGTCATTGAATTTCAAAGACAATTTTTTTGAGCAATTTTAGGTTATGCTCGTGTTTTTTTTATCAGAAATCGGTACATAGATTTCAAAAAAGATTTACAATTTTCGAAAAATTTCAGGTTATACGTTCACATTCTCCACGGAAAATCGGTGATTTTAATCAAACAAAAAATAGGCTTCAAAGAAGACTCACCACTTCAAACAAATGTTATGCTAGTGATTTTCAATAAATAATCATTAGATTTGAAAAAATGTTTTAAAAAATTGAACAATAAAATGTTAGCATAGCATTTTATTATTGAAAATCGGTTCTTTTGAATAAAAATCATTGGACCTCAAAAATAAAATTTACAATTTTAATTTGAAGTCAACATATGTCGATTTTCATCAACTTAAAAAAATATTGTCCTTATTTTTCTTTTCTAGTATTTCAAAATTTAAAAATTGCATGCGAAGAATAATAATCGCGTGCGTAACATGCGTGTTTATTTTCTAGTATTATTAAATTTAAGTGGAACAGAAGAGTTAAAGGAATTTATAAACATTTTTTTAATGTGCTTTAATTTTCAAGCCTTCGTTAATTTGAAAATAAATTAAATACATTTATTTATGCAACTATTTTTATATGGTAAATTTTTTTGAAGGAAACAGCTAATTTTAATTTATCCACAATTTGCAATAGTTTTTTTCGACAAAAATAGTTTTTTGTCTTTTTTGGAAAAAATCGAACAGCACGAGAAAAACAATTGATCAATAATTGATGAACATTATGTCAAATTGTTGGATTTTTAATATAACAAATTAAGATTTTGAAATAAATTTAATTTTTAAATTTCCTAAAAATATTAAAAAGTTTTAAAAAGAATTGATAAGTCTCAAAAATCAATTTCGTAAAGATATACAAATTAATTAATTAAAAGTAGCACTAGACAGTCAGCTAACGCTTACGCCCCACTGTACGAGTCAAACATTACCATAAAATATCAAACTATGTATTACAATTGCTACAAAATCAACTCAAAACACTGATAATTAAGTAATATATATTAAAATAGAAAGCAGGATTTAACCAAATGAATAAAATGAAACTTAATTGCAATAACAAATTACAAAATTACCTAAAAATTGAAATTAAAAAAATCCCTACAAACAAAACACACTAAAATACAAAATGCTACAAAACGGTAAAAACTTTCCCTTTTTCAGGAAAAGAACCTGCGTAAAAAGCACTAAATAGAGCCCATAATTAGCACTGAAGGCGTGGCGACAATTTATCAAATGAACTACACATACACAACACATTTCTAAACTCTTTGAAAATCCTTATAAAAAAACTCTCTTTATTAAAGAATATTGAATGATTATAAAAAAGCTTTTGTTTACAATTTTCTCTCTGGAATAGGAAGTCTAAAAAATAAGTTTGTACAGCGTGGCTGACGGTTGATAATTGAGCAATGACACATCGTAAGGTGAGTTACGTACCATTCAAGAAAAAGTGAATTTTTTGATCCCTCGATGTTTATAAACAATCAATAATTTCTTTATTTGAAAAACTTGAAACTGATGATAAAATGAGACATGAGTCGCCTGAATTTCCGACCGATTTTAATTAATTTTACGAAATGTTTGGTGCTTTGGTGCGCCGCTGAGCCCACTACATTCCTCAAGTTGTATTGGGCGGGGCGGATCGAACTGGAGGGGATGGAATGGTGACGTCAGCATTGAAGAAATTAAAGGTGAGTTCATTCAGGTACGTTTCATCACTTTACGCGCAGATGTAACGCGCAACAAAACCGTAGATTTAAACATAATTTTATTATCTTAAAACAGAGATTTGGTGAAAAGAGGAATCACAGCGCAACAGGAGCTCAAAAAAGGGGAAATAGGATGATTTTCTCACGAAAAAGGGAAAATAGGGGAAAAATCAAACATTTCTTTTTATATGTCGAAAAGAACAAACAATTTTTTTATATGAAATGTTATATTTTTAAATAATTTTCAATGGTTTCTCAATGATTTCTGCCATTAAAGATTTATTTTTAAAAATTGGATGTACTTAGATCGTTGGAAATCCATCTAGAGTGATATAAAAAAGTAAGAGAAAAAATAAAATTGGTTAAATACAAACTTTTGATATGTTTAACATCGTTCTCATAAATATTTCTTCCCGCGATTTGTCATTTCATCCTTACTATAATTAATACTTTAAATTTAAATTTAAAACTAAACTCTTCAGTAGAGCGAAGTAAAAATGCTGAAAATTAATCGAATAGTTTGAGCTGAGGGATAACAATTTGTGGTCCGACATCCAAAACAAGTAAAGAAAAAATTTTGAAATCGGTTAATATCTTCTCTTTTTTTAATGTACAATTAAAAATTTTTTTTTTAATAAAAAAAAATTTCCTTATTCAAAATTTTTTGAAAATATACGAAAACATGTTTTTTGGATTGATTCGAATCTGAAATTGAGACAGCTTGAACCAAAGAAACATGTTATTATTTTTTATTCATGGGACAATAATTTATTTTCGCGGTGTTTATAACGTTCCAAAATCGCAAAAAAGATATGAAATCCTAAAAATCCTATCAGGTTTTTACACATTTAAAAAAAAAATTGTAACTAAGCAAGAAATTTACTTTTAAATTTCGCAATTTTAAATTTTCAGCAAATAAGATAATTTTTGAACAAAATAGTTGAATTGTTGAATTAGGAACCTCAGTTTTCAACCAAAAATTGAATAGTTATATTTTCATTTCAAAAAATGAATTTTCAGTTGAAAAAAATGAATTTTCTCCCAAATCGTTGAATTTTGCAGCCTGAAAGAAGAATGTTCTACAATGCAGCTGATTTTTCAACACGAAAATATGAATTTTCAATTAAAAAGTTAATTTTCAACCAAACGTTAACATTTTTACTTAAAAAACCTAGTTTTTAACAAAACAAAAAAATTAAACTAAAATGATGAATTTTTAACTAAAGAATGAATTTTTAACAAAGTAGTTCGAAATTCTACCAATTAGTTGAATTCTCTACCAAAGTATTGAATTTTCCAAAGAAAATTCAAATTTTCTACAAGACAGTTGAATCTTTAATCTGAAAACACGAATTTTCAACAAGAGTTGATTTTTCAACAAAAAAAGATTTTTTAGTCAATAAAGAAAAAAATTGCATTCAAAATGTCGAATTTTAAAGCAAGAAGATTATTTTTCTACAAAAAAGGATGAGTTTTTAACAAATTACCTATATTTTTGAACAAATATATGAACTTTCAAAATAAAAAAGATCAACTTTGAACCAAAATAGAATTGCTACATTTTCATTTCAAGAAACTAATTTTCAAATGAAAAAACCAATTTTCTAACAAATTATTAAATTTTTGAGCAAAAAAAAAAGAACTTTCTACAATACATTCGAATTTTTAACTCAAAAATATAAGCTTTCAATACAAAAAATAATTTTCAATCAAGAATTGCAATTTTAAGTTTAAAAAAAATGAATTTTTTAACAAAGTAGTTTGAACTTTTGAACCAAATTTGAACTTGCAACCAAATAGTTGAATTTCCGACTAAAAAATATCCATTTTCAAACACAAATGGAATAGTTTAATTGTGAGTTAAAAAAAAAATTTCAATGAAAAAAAGTTTCAACAATAGTTAAATTTTCAAGTGAAGATTTAAAAAAAAAATGAAGATTGCTCAAGTTCGAACATTTAAGATGTGTTAATCTTCTAATACTTATTTGAAAAGTACTAAAAATTTTGTAACTGTTTCAATTTCATATTAGATAATAACTGTACCTTATTTATTCATATTTTTATTATACCATTAAGCCATTTCCCTTTCGGGGTAGGCGTGACTTGCTCGGTTGGAAAGTAGTGGGATAGGTATATAGGTGTAAAGTAGGTCGTTATATGGTATAAGGTAGATAGGTATGTAGGTATATGTGTTATGGTATAGATATTTTAGATTGATCTGGAGTTTTCGTGTTATTTATTCAAATAACACGTTCACTCCGCAACACTGCTCCGACCCAGGTTGCTGATCAATCTCTCTAGCGATCATCCCAAGTGAGGAGCCTCACAAAATTGTTATGTATGGTTCCCCAAATAATTAATTTAAGTGCTATCATTGTTTTAATTATTATGCAATAATGGGTACAATTTCAAATATCGTATATTTAAAGAGTAAAGGAGAAAAGGGGGAAGTTTTTTGAGAATAGGGGAAGAAAAGGGAATTTCGAGAAAAAATGGGAAACTAAGAAAAAAGGGGAAGACTGTGAACCCTGTGAAAAGATTTGAGGTGAAAAGGTTTTTTGAAAAGATTTCAAAAAACCTAAAACAAAATGTAGATTTTTAAAGATTTTAAACAAATTTAGAAACTTTTTATGAATCTTGAATGGTTT
>CAKNXH010063296.1:103841-130477 GCA_932178445.1 Andricus quercusramuli
GTGTGTGTGTGTTATTTTTTTAGAAGAAATTAGGCAATACGTATTTATGCGATTTGTCAAACAAATATTTTTACGAATTTATGCGTATTTGAATTTTTCGCTTTGTTCAAGAAAACACAATATAACTTAATCCAGATTCTTTCCAGAATCTGGTCAATTTTTTGTTGAATTTGTACCGCACAAAACTCACAAGGTATTTTCCTTATAATAGTACAAATTAAAAAAAAAAAGAATTGGCAAAAAATATAAGTGTGGGTTATCTTTTTTTAAAAATCGACTTTTAAACTTTTAAGAAAAACCGCCGCCTTTTTATTCAGAAGATTTCTATAAATTCCGAAAAAATGCGGAATTCAGATTAACCTTGAACAAATAGAAAAGCGAATAGAATAGTTAAATTCTCAAACAAAAACATCAAATTTGCAAAAATAGTAACATTTTCAGTAAAAAGAAATTAATTTTTAACCTTCAAAATTAATTTTCTACCAAAAAACAACGAATTTGAAAGAAAATATATTTAAATTTTCAACCAAAATAAAAAGAATTTTTAACCAGTTAAATTTTTAACCAAAAAACGATGATTTTTCAAAAAATAGTTACCTTTTTAATCTAAAAGATGGACTTTAACCTAGAAAATTAATTTTCTACCAAAAAACAACATATTTGAAAAAGTATACTTAAATTTCCAAACAAGATTTATTTTCTACCAAAAAACAACGAATTGAAAAAATATATAGTTAAATTTTAAACAAAAAAACACCAATTTCCAATATAAATGTTTAATTTCCATAATTTTTCGCGGTGGTGTATCACAACAATTATTAAGAATTTGACTAATATTCTTTGAAATAAGTCTTTGAATAAAAAAAAAACTTTTCCAGGTCATCCAGGTTCTGTATAAAATGAATAATAAATAACTTATTCAGTTATAATTAGCCTTTCCGAATTATCAATAGAACGAACTGAGCTTCAATAAATTTTGCTAATTTGAAAAAACGATGTTTCTTTGAGGAGAATGAAAAAAGTTTCTCAATATTTTACGATTTCCGGGAAACCTTGAAATTATTTTTCTAAAAAATTATATTTAAAAATACTTGAAAACAATTTTTAAAACTTTCAAAGTTTAACAGATTTTAAAATAAATTTTGCAATTTTGCAGTTACAAAATTAAAAAAACAATGAAGTAACTTTAAGACATTTAAAAGTGTTGAAATGATTCAGAAATAATTTTAAACTTGAAAAGACTTCAAAACAATTGAAACAAAATGTAGATTTTTAAAGATGCCGAAAAAAATTTAGAAACTTTTTAAGAATTTTGAATGGTTTCAAGAGAATATTCTTAAGAATCATAGGAAAATTTGAAAGCATTTTTTGTATTAAAAATTAATTTTCAGAACAAATTTAAAAAGATTTGAAATAAGAGTAGTTACATTTTCAACCAACGAACAACGAATTTTCAAACAATAGTTACATTTTCAAACAAGAAGATTTATTTTCTACCAAAAAACAACCCTTTTTCACCGTGACATACTAAAATAAATATTAACACTTATTTCGGGATTCTTCATTTGTGTCATTTTTTAAATGTTTAAAAATATTTAAAAATATTTTGAATTGTCTTTAAAAATTATTTTTCAAAATGTTTAAAAAATCATTAAAAGCTTTCCCAGGAATCTTGAGAAAAAAATTAATTTCTTAAAACCCTTCACAATTCTTGAAAAGGTTCTAAAATTTTATTTTAAAATCTTCAACTTAAAATGTATAGACTGAAAACCAATAGAAAAATTTGAATAAAAGATTTCTACAAAAAATCTGTCCGAAAAGTTAAACCAATAATCTCTTTTTATTAAATAATAATCGTCTTATAAATAATAATAATTCTGGTAACTACTGTAATTACTCTTCACGTAGTTCAGCTATGATGCAAACATTTTCTAAAGAAATATCCACTGATGTGTAATGAACCAGCAGACAATCAAACCCTGCGGTTTTCAGAAATTGTAAACGACCCCAGTTCAATAACATTTTGACCCTTCTTCCCATTTCTTCCCGTTCATTGAAACTTCGAGGGCCGTTTCTAAGTAAAATAGAAATGATTAATACGATTAGTAAATTACTGAATAATTTTAACCTATGAATGCAGGGTGGCAGTTTTAATCGAGGAAAAAATATCCTGGTCATTTTCCGGGTTTCCCAGGTTACAAAAAATGTTAACGGCCATTTAAAGGATCTAACGACCAGTATATAGTAATATAATATACAGAAATCTATAGACCAGTAGACCAACAAAATTTAACACCTTATTTAATTCAATTACTTGGTCAACGCCTGAAGCACTCAACATGGAACGCTCGAATTTTAAACTTACATAATTGAAGCTTTAGAAAAAAATTGAATTTCAACAACAAAAAAAAAGAATCTTCAACCAAGAAAGATGAATTTTCAACTAAAATGTTAAATTTTAAACCATCTTACTAAAAAGATTTTTTATTTATTAGGTTGTATTAATTCTTTTTAATATTAACCAATTCTTCATTAACTTATTATTCTTATTGAAGAATTAAAATTATTATTAGATGATTTTACTTACTAAAAACAAATTTTTAATTAAAGCGCTCAATAAATTACACGTATGAAATGAAAGCTTTTAACACTCTTCAAGTAAATAATTTTTAATCAAATGACGCTAAATTGCAAAATTTGACATTATTAACTTGTATAAATTGAACAGTTCAAAGGTTTCTGATTAAAAAATATAAATCCACGCTATCATTTTTAATGATCTAAATTCAAACATTAAAAATGGAAAAATAAAAATTTGTTTGAACTGAATATTTTTGATATTAGAACTTCAATTGTTATTTACAAGTCCAAATTCAACACTTTCATTTTCAAATTAAAATTTTTTAAATTGAACAATTAAAATTGAATCGTTCGATCTAAAAGCGGAACGACTGAAAAATCCCGAATCATAAAATTGCCGACATTATAAAATATCCAAATTATATCATTCCCAACTCTAAACAATTATAAAACTGTTTTAAAATAAAAAAATTATAAAATAATACATAAATAACATATTTCGAATCTTTTCTTTTTCTGGATTTTTCAGCCGTCCTTGCAAATATATCTCTTTTGGTAGAAATTTAATGTTTTTTGGTTAAAAATGCAACTGTTTGGTTGAAAATTATTCTACTTTCGTTAAGGATTTAACTACTTAACTAAAGGTTGAACTACTTTGTTAAACATTAATTTTTTTGGTTAAAGATTCATCATTTTAGATGAAAATTTTTCTCTTTGGTCGACAATTCGTTTTTTTGTTTGGAAAATAATTGTTTCGAAATGAAAATCTAACTATTCCGTTCTTTGTTAATTATATATCTTTTGTAGTTAAAAATTCAACTTTTGGTTGAATATGAATTTATTTAGATTGAGCATTTAACTATTTTCTTGGAAATTTGTCGTTTTGGAAGAAGTAAACTGTTTTGTATTGCACATAAAAATTATTTTTGGTTGAAAATTCAACTACTTAGTTGAAAGTTCAACTACTTTGTTAGAAATTTATTCTTTTGGATAAAGATTCACCACTTTAGTAGAAAAATGATCTCTTTCGTCTAAAATTTAACTATTTTGTTGAAAATTGATTTTGTTTTGTTGAAAATTTAACCATTTGGCTGAAAATTCGTCTTTTTTGTTTGAAAATTCATCTATTTTGATAGAAATTAAATTTGTTGGTTAAAGCTGCAACTATTTGGTTAAAAGAGGATCTTTTTTGGTTGAGGATTCAACTTTTTTGTGAGAATTCGTATTTTTCGTAAAATTCAACTGTTTTTTATTGAAAATAAAAAAAATTTAGTTGTAACATCAACTATTACATTTTTCTTTGAGAATTCATCAGTCTTGGTTGAAAACTCAACTACTTGGTTGAAAGTTGAACTAATTTGTTAACAATTAATTCTTTTGGTTGAAGATTCATCATTTTAGTTCAAAATTTATCTATTCAATTAAAGTTAAAATTGAAAAAATTTTTATTGTTGAACAGTAACCGAACCATCTTGTAAAATCAATTATAGCTTAATTTTTTGAAATATTGGAACTATAGTTCAATTTCAAAAATCATTAATTAATTTATATTTACAGTTAATCAAATCAAAACATTCTTTATCAAAAAATTTCAATATCATACGATTTTAATTTTTGATTCTTCAAGTCTTCTTCCAACTTAAGAAATTAACTTAACAAACAAAAAAGAATTGAAAACAAGATTATTTTAAATTGCATTATATTATGTGATACGAAATTTATGATATTTCAAGTGATTGGATAGATTGTTCTAAAAATTTCTAAAATTCCCGATCTCAAACATTCTCGTTCATTTCTCGGTTTCCTGGTACAACTGCCACCCTAAAAATGGTCATTTAATTTGTATTCTTACGCTATCTGTTCTTGTTTTTCGATAGAATCTTGTTTGCTGAATTTTGCAGATTTTTCAAAACCACAAGTTGCCCAACTAGCGATACTACATAGAATCGGGAATTCATCAAAAGTGAAACCGCAAGATTCCAAATAATTTTTGCCAACGTAAGAAGAATATTCACAGCGATGGTGGCAACAAAATGCGATAATGAGTCCATTTATTTTGCAACTTGGATCTTCTTCTTTCGCTGATACTAAACATCTTAAAGTCAAATCTAAACAATTAAAATAAATGGACTGAAATATGCATTTCTGAAAAAGACGTTCTTTAATATTCAGTTTGAAAATCCTTCAAATATTAAAAGCTGAAAAGGATCTTGAAAAATTCTTTTATCGATAATTACTTTTTTAAACGTTAGTAATAAAGAAAGTACCTGTTGCAGATCCACAGAGATGTTTAGCTACACCAACAACCCCGAGATTTCCGATTTCTTCTACTTTATTCAATTTCAAGTCCGCAATGTCTGCACGTATTCGTTTAACATTCAGAGGGTTACCTTCGTTCTTTAATTTATTATCTCTTTTGTGCCTGTGACTTGAACGATCGATCAGTAAAAGAGACGATCCACTCTGCTGTTTTATCGCCTGAGCCAACCAATATGTCAATTTACCTACACAAAATATTAATATTTGAAAAATTTCATAAATTATCGGTGAAATATTTCATCAAAACTAAAATGCGTTCCTTATTTTTAATTTAGAGACATTTTAGTTGTACCTTTTCCAGCACCAAACTCAATAAAACAAGTATTATCCTGAATGAGTTTAGCATTTTCTAAGTGAGCCAGCAAAGAAGAATTTTGAAGTAAATGTTTCTTCGCCGAATTTCCATAAATAGGATTCTTCAATTCCTCTTTAAGTACTTCGTGACTTAAAATTGATTCTGGAGTAACTGGTAAACGCTCTGCAAATATTTACAAAAATACATTTATTTGATAGAGAAAAGTTTAATTAAAAAATATAGATGAAAGTTATAATTATGGGATTTATACCAAAAGCAGAATTGATTTTATTTATCACACCATCCACTGTTGATTGGGTAATCAACGAAAGTCGAACATGCGTTGGCTGTTTCACGGAAACATCCCCCAAATTAATTCCTTGAATAATATAAGGAGGCAAAGAATTCTCGTCCGTTTTTGCATTACAAACCTTCAAATGTTTCGCTAGCTTGGTCTCATAACAAGTGCTGAAAATATTCTATAAAATTTATGTGATTTAGATAAAGGAATATAAATTGATTCGAAAATAAAATACTTACTGAGTTGAATCCAGAGGACAAGTTATCCTCCTTTTTTTAGCTTGCACCTCTTCTTTTATGTCAGATTTATTCTGCTGGTGTTCTCCACAAAATTTATTCCCTTTTTTTACTGTCATTCGACAGTAGCGCTTTTTTCTTATTACAAAGAATTGACAATGTTCAGCCTCCATTGCTTAATTTATTTCAGGGGTATTACAATAACAAATACTGTGTCGAAATTATATAAAAATATGTCATCACTGCGAAAAATTATTTTATCATTCTTTAGTTTGTAAAAATAAATCATATCATTCCTCTATTTTCAATAGATAAATAAACACTAAATACGGTATTGTTTTAATAATTTGAATTTTTTTATAAAACGTCAAAAATGATTGTAAGAGTTAATCAGTAAAATATAGAAAATGTAGATTTATGAGTAAATTCACCTACTTTTTTAATAACAAATATTAGACTTCGTTTTTCATCTCTGAAATTTTGAATTGTACATATTTATGAGGCAATGTTTGACCATATGTATGATTTAAATTGATTTAATTATATTTTCGGAAACACTTGTCCCTCGTTGAGTCGTTGCTCGTGTCGCATCGACAAGACAGAATCACTAAATTGTAAAGACACGCACTCCGTTATTATTTCGGCCATTTTACAAAATGTCAGCTGACGACTGCTTTTTAATTGTCAAAACTTTAGAATTTTAATATTTAGAAAATTATTCAAGGATCTTTAGACATAATTTAACAAATTATGTATCGCATTTCAAAGAAAATGAGCCCCATTTCGTCTGAATAGTGCAAATTTCGAATAAAAATTGGATTTGTTTAAACATGAGCATTCAAACACATGCGCAGAGATTTATGTCCGGCACTTTTTTTGGGAAAGTAAAATAAAACAAATATATTCGTGCGAATCTGGATTATCAAAATAATTTTCACTCACGATAATACTGCTAAAAATTTAGATAATGTAGAGTAGCTACATAGAACCTGTGCTGACATTCTTTCATCCGTCCAAGGTTTAAAATCGGCAACATAACCACAAAATATGAATGTTGTTTATTTTTTGCGAATTTTGCACTTTTCGCACATCAGTAAACACTTGTAGTTTGGGGATCTAAGTTTTCAATACACAAGAGCACTTCCTATGTTCACAATGTTATTTATTTCAAATATAAGTTATTTTGATGATACATTGAGATGAAGACGAAAACAATTGACGACAATGCACATGCGCTCTTCTCAGCGAATGAGCCAATGAGAAACAACCTTTGTTAGAACTTTAGTACTTTTTTTGAGACGAAATTTCCGATTGGCGGATATCAGATGTTAGGTTAGAAAGGGTGATAATGGCGGAATTTCTGCAAGTTTTTTTAGAGACTCTCAGATGCTCTAGAGACTCTATCATTGCGTAGAATAGATTGTTCTCAACTTCAGCGGTCGATCGTGGACCGTGGGGTAATGTTTGGAGAAGCCATTGAACAAAGGGGTGATACCAAGAAGAAAAGATTTCACTAAAGTGGAGTGTACTGTTTATTGAGATGAAAATTCGTGATCGTGACGGTTTTTCTACAAGTTAATGAGCTCCAAAAGGCATTTCAAAATGTGAAACTCGAGCGGTGGCCAAGCGAAGTGTCAACAGTTCGTCTGGGCATCACTGCTTAGAACATCAACTGGCCATCGTGTTATGCCCTCAAGACGCATAAAAGGTTTCTATGGTTGAGAACCTTCTATTTTTTCATACTATTTTTTAAAATTTTGGCCAAAAATTGTCATTACTCAAGATGCCAGCTTTCCTGAGTCCTGTGCCTTGGGGGGAGTTCCTGGGATGGGGGAAAAATAATTATCTTGCGATTCCTTTCTTTGTTGTTGGGAAGAAATTCGCACCATTCGGAGCACGATTTGTTTCAGCTGCTCACTTTTTTTTTCTATAGGCATTAGTGTAGAATTTTGTTGCAATTAAATGCATGCCTTTTGCATAAGCAAGTTTATGTTTTTTTTTTTGGTTGTATAAACAATGTTTATGTTTAGAAGGTAATTTGCTTTATTTGAATATTTTTCTATAACAAAAACGAAAGCATGTCTATTTAATTGTATTATGTACTTCTAATTATTTCGATTTTCAGTCTAATATTTTTTATATTAAGGTAGATGTCCCAGTAATCGGGACGGTCCCAGTAATCGTGAGTTTTGAGGTGTAAACGCCAGAATTAAGTATTTTCCGCATAAAAATATAATCCTAAAATATTTTTAAGTAAGGTTGAACAATGCTTGTTGTGGAAACCAAATTAGTTTTTTTTTATACAAATAGTGCAAATGGGTAAAAAAAATTAATTTGTATTGTCGGTGGCGATGAATCACGAAACGTGGAAAATAGCTTAACATTTTGGTTAGGAAAGGCGTCTCTTTGCTTAAGCTTTTACTATGTCAAGAAATTAGTTTATCGGGACGAAAATAATTTTTTTGTGGTAAAAAATAAGTTTTGTTTCATAAAATAAAGTTAAATCTTAATTTAGTATCTTCTCGTTCAAGAAATATCGGTCACGATTATAGGGACATTTCAAAAGCATAGTTGCTCGAGTAATCGTGACCTGTCACGAAGACTAGGACGACTCTGTCAAAATTTTATTTCCATATTTCGTTACAAATAATAATTTAATTAATTTCAAAAAGGTATGAAATGAAATCGGAGAACTGATTTATTACTGTGAGTAGTAATCGTAATATAAATTAGTGCTTGGAACTCAAAAAAGGTGATGTAAAATATTTGAATGAGTTTAGAGATTTCATTATCAATTTTTGAGTTTATTATCATTTTTCGGTGAAGTTAATATTTATTGAGTAATTTTTCATTAGCTAACATTAATCTATACTGCATTATATAAAGAAAAATGTGTAATAGATATATAATTATTGATAGTTTTAATAATGTGACAACGTAAACAGAAAATAAACTCATTTTTTTAGTCACTGCATTTTATCAAATTTCGTGTGCTAAATCTAGTTACTTAAAATGTTAATGATTTTTAATTATGATATTCAGTATTATGAAAGAATTTCAGCATTGTCGTTATTACTTATCGTAATAAAAATGCTAATAAATATTTATCTCGACTTATTTTTGTGACCACTTTATTTCTTATGAATAAAATATTACTTTTATTCGATAATATTTTTAACTGAAATAAAAACTAAACATTTTAAAAGAAAATTCATTTTCATTATGATTAATTTTCATAGAGTCCATCAGACTTATTAGAACTATCAGAAGATTCGATTCTGAGGTTGTTTCGACGGCTTTCATCACAGAGGTCTCAATCAATATAAAACTAACAATACATCTTTCATTTAATTAAAGTATAGTAAAGAAAAATACACCTCGAAATTGCTAAAAACTGATTTCAAGATAACTTAACCTTTTTTCACGAAGACTGGGACAACGACTCACGATTACTAGTACATGACAGATTTGGTAATCACGATAACTGGGACATCGGTGCTTTTTGACTTTTAATTTTTTATAAATAAAAAGTAATATTGAATATAATGTAAGAACCATTTTGATAATATTCTAGGATGTTTAATGCTTCAATCAGTACCAATCATTTTTCAAATAATCCTACAAAAACAATTTTCTAAATATTTGAAGTCGATGAAATCTCGTATGGTCACGATTACTGGGACGTTTACCTTATAAATGCATACTTGAAATTCAAAATATGTTTTTATTTCTTCTCTAAAATTGAAAAGAATTTGAAATTGTTAATTTTATTGTCCCCTATTTGAAGCGACATGAAGTTGTTTTTGTTGATCCGCTTGCGTTGAAAAGCTTTATCGTTGATTTTCAAGTTATTAATTTTGCATTCAGTATTAAAATGAGCATATTTAAAAAATCGTGATGCACAATTTGAAAATTAATATTTTTTAATGACTTGGTTAATTTTTAACGCTTCAAGTTTGAATTTAATAATTTAAAAATTTTCCAATCAGAGGGAATATAAGTTTCAAAGCTTTTAGAATAAATAATCTTTAAACGTTCACAGTATTTAAAATTCTTCAATTTTTAACGGTGAAGTTTAGTTCTTTTTTTTAAAGAAATCACATTTTAGTAGAAAAAAAATATCCAGTCACTTTGAATGTCCTTTGATACTAAATGATGTAATTTTCTTTCACAATATATTTACCATCAAATTTCTATAATTTAAATTTAAAATTATAGCTTATAATGCGCAATTCTAAAGCAGTTTAATTTTTAAGGCCTTGATACTAAAGTTTTTTGAGGCTTTCAATTTCACAATGTTCTACTTTCAAATTCAAATATTAAAAATTTTAAGACAATTTGACTATTAAATCTTTCAAAATTTCATGTTTCTGGTTTTCTGATTCTTTGAATTCACAAAACATCAAATTGAAAGACTTGACAGTTACACAATTTGCAACTAAAACGATTTGTAATAAAATGATTATAAATTAAATGCCTTCATAATAAATTCGGGAAATTAAAAATTAAGATAGTAATTTTTCAAATTCAAACTTGAAAAATAAAAATGTTTTAATTTATAGGAGAAACACAAATTTACCACAATTTAAACACTATTTTCACTACATAAATAAAAAATACTAATCTTTCTACAGCGCTACCTAAAATCTTTTTCCATTTTCTAAAGACATGAAAGTCACACGTACAGAAAATTGTACCGAATTTTTTTTTAACTTTCTTAAGGTCTGACGAGGGAAACCAGCTGTGTTTACGAAACGTAATCGATTCGATTTTTCATTTTAAATAAATTTCAATCATTAGTCTGGAAGTTGTCGAACTTCTTACCTAAATTTATAAATTAGAGAATATTTTAGAACTAGGCACTGAAAATTGATTTATTTTCTACGTATTTGAAAATGTTCCAAAATATTGAAATTTTCAAACTCTACTTTAAAAACAGCACACATTGGAATCGTGTTTAGCGATTTTGTTTTGTATTATTTTTTAATTTTCAATGTAAGATCCTAAAATTGCCCGAAATTTATTTGAAGATCTAAAAAAGTTATTCATTTAAAATTGAAAAATTTCTGATTGGAAAATTTCAAGAATGACTCATGCTTCTGAATCAAGTGTTAAAAATTAAACGATTAGAAATTTAAAACTTACAAATTGTGGTGTTAAAAATCAATA
The DNA here is from genome assembly GCA_932178445.1 of Andricus quercusramuli. Taxonomy (NCBI): domain Eukaryota; kingdom Metazoa; phylum Arthropoda; class Insecta; order Hymenoptera; family Cynipidae; genus Andricus; species Andricus quercusramuli. The sequence continues at coordinate 114,742 of CAKNXH010063296.1, forward strand.
TAGATAAAAATTGAAATATCTGAAAATGATACTTCAGTAAATGAATAATTTTTAAAATTTTAATGGTTACAATTTTAGTGTTCTGCATTTTTATTTTGAACGCTAAATTTTCAATTTTTCCCTCCTTTCTTCTTTTAATTTTGCAGTTAAAATTGAAATGGTTGAATTTTGAAAAATATAATTAACAATTTGAATTTTTTAATGGTTAAATGATTTAAATTTACATACTTCAAATAATTAAAATTTTTAAGTGTTCGAGTATAAAAAAGTTTTAATATCACAATTCTTTGGGACTGAAAATTTATTTCAGTTTTAAATAATGTTCGGATTCGTGTAATTTTGAACATTCCGTAGTAGAATTTTTTCCATTTTTAATGTTGCCCATTCAAAATTACTTTTTATTTTGAACGTTGTTCAAGAATAATTGAATTTTAAAGGTTCAGAATTGAACATTTTTCCGTTTTGACCGGTGGAAATGATGGTGAATTTTTCTTTAATCTTGTCTAATCAATTTTAATAGTTAATTATTATTTTTTGTTTGTATTCAAAACATTCAATTTGGTTTTCAGTTTTAAAAGTTTTTACTTCTAAATAATACAATTTCAATTACTTTGAATTTCAAATGATCTAATTTTCAGAATTATAATTTTGAACATTTTTAAATTGCTATATTTTCGAAATTTTAGTCGGAAATTATTCAATTTCGACATTTTTCAATTCAAAATAAAATTGTTCAATTTTTAATGCTTTGAATTAGACCATTTCAACTCCCTTCTAGTGTAATATTCTAATTTTCCAAATTTTAGTGTGACATTTTTCAATTTTGAGAGTTTATGATTGAACATTTTTCAATTTTAAACGTTTTTATTTAGAAATTATACGAGTTCAATTCCTTTTTATTTTATTTGAAATATTGCCCTTTTTAAAAAATTTACTAATTCTAAAATTTATCGATATGGAACGTTTCCAATTCGAAATCATTCAATATATATATTTTTTAATTCGAACATTTTTAAAACCTAATATTTAAACATTCATCTAATATTGCATTTTTCAATGGTTTTGTATATTTTTTTACTGACATGAAATAAAAGCCAGATAAGTGAACGCGTGCATGCATTTACTGATTGGTAAAAAAATGAGCCTGCAGAATTGTAAACTGGTTAACTTTGCAACTGAATTGCATAAATGATTAGAAATATTATTTACTTCTTTTCGCAAAGCATTCAATAATACAAAAATATTTGATTTCAGATTGCTCGTAAGTAAGATATAACCTTCCTGTAACAATGGCGATGAACTCAACCTATTTTGGTATTCCAATGAACATGCACCGAGTCTGTAGAGTATGTCTCACAGAAAGCACAAATATGTCCCCCATATTTGGCTCAGATCAAGAAGTCGATCATTTCTCAGGTATTGCACAAAAAATTCAAATATGTGGCTCAATCGAAGTTCAGGAACAAGATGGCCTGCCTTCTTTAATTTGCAACGATTGCATCTTCAAAGCCAGTGTTGCCCACGATTTTAGGCAGCTTTGTCAGAACTCGGACGCTCGTTTGCGACTTTTTTATAATAAGCCTGCAAGAAGTAATCTTATGGTATGTTTATAAATCAAAACGATTTCAGGGTTGCTACAGATGTCCAGCTTCAAAATTCCATGACTTTTCCATATTTTCCAGGTCTAATTTTGAAAAAATACCACGGTTCCTTTTTTTAAAATTCAAATCAGTGCAGATGCTAAGAGCTTTTCAATAATTATTGAATTATAAACAATTCTCATTAATATTATTAAAAAAATGGACTTTTCTAGGTTTCCCAGGTCGTGTAGCAACCCTGGATTTTTCTGCATCGACTCAATTCATTAATCTGAATCTTTCTTAATATTTACAATAAAATTCTTGTTTCAGGAAACCAGCACCCAGACCGAACCTGAAGTTCGAACTGTATCAAAGAAAAATACCAACGAGCAAAATGGTTACTGCGTGAAGGACGAGGAACAGCATGCGTTGTCTGATAATCATCAACCGACCGAAGCCTTTGTACAAGAAGAGAGCTCCATAGTCGAAGATCCAATAGAAGATCCAATAGAAGATACAATAGAAGATACAATAGAAGATTCAATAGACATCCATGACCAAAAGCTGTTTGAATGCAACCTCCGATTCGAAGTGCCCAAGGAGACTGAAAGAATGACTGAAGATTTAGCAAATACAATTCATGAGAATGCAATGAATGCAAATGCAATGCATACAAATGAAATTAATACAAACGTTATTAACTCGAATATAATGAATGCTAACGTAATTAATTCAAACGCAATACATTCAAATCTAGTAGCAGATAATACTCTGGAAATGCCTTGTCCCGAGGACATTTCAGTAACGAATGTTGGATTGAGTGAAGTGGATAAAATTGACAATGAAGATAAGACTGAAATTAGCAACGGAGCAGAAGAATACATTGGCCAAGAATTGTTAAACGAGAGCTTAGAAGATCAGCAAACGCCTCCGAAAAGAACTTCAAGTCGCAAGGTTAAATCCGTACAGAATAAAACTACATTCAGTGATGATGAAGTTGACGATGATTATTATAATCAAAGCAGCGATAGTCAAGATTCTGAGGAACCGAAATTTAAATGTAAAGTATGTTCGAAACGTTACACAACCCAGAAAGGACTGAAGAAACATACCCTTGTGCATGATAAGAAACATAATTGCAATGTTTGTTCAAAGTCTTTCTGCAAGCTTGAAAATTTGGAGAAGCACAAAGTCATTCATGTTACGAAACCTCACGCTTGTCAATTGTGTCATGCCTCTTTTTCGAAACCGCAAAGTCTGGTGAAGCATTTGAAATCTCATACGGACAAGGTAAATAATATTATAAAGAAAATTAATAGTGATGGCCGGAAGGATGTTCAAGAGCCGAAGAAAGAATTGAAAAGCGATGAAGATACTGAGGATGAAACTCGGGCTTCGAACGAGCCTGATGAGTTTGGAAATGCACCTGAGTTGTTCAAGTGTGACATATGCGGTCAGTATTGTTCGACGATGAAAAATTTGAAGCGGCATGCTCTGATTCATGGAGAGAAGAAATATTCTTGCTTTGTGTGCAAAAAGTGGTTCTTCCGGCCTGACACGTTGAAAAAACATGCTGAGAAACATGGACATGGATTGCTGGACAATCTAATGGAGAATAATAAGTTGTTTGATTCAGACGATGAACCTTTTCCGAATTCTACGGGAAATATTTTTGGGGATAATGATAATTCGAAGAAGGATGATAGCGAGGAGGATGCAACCGGAGAGTTTAAGTGCCAGCATTGCGAGAAAATCATGTCTACGAAGAAGGGATTGAGAAGGCATGTCTCGATGCATAAACCGAAGGCTGAGCCCGTCACTTGTGAAATCTGCAAAAAGGTTTGTTGAGTTTTCATCCAATTTATAGACTTAGGTCTTAGATGATCGAGTCAGAGTGGTGGCTGGACCCGGAGTCTTTTGAGACCGGGGAAAACCGGTAAATGACAGTGAATTTATTTTTTGAACGGTAATTTCACAAATTTTTAGGATAAAAATCTGCCAAATCACTTGGAATATCACAAATATCATATCACATGATGCAATGAAGTTTTAAAAAAGGTTTATTCTAAAATATTTTACTTGATAAATGTTCCGTTTCAGTTCTTCATTTTTAAGCGTACATTATCAAGTTAAAGGATTTTAAAATACAGTCTGAAATATTCCACCTATAACTCATTCAATTTGAATTTTTTCAATTAAAAAAAATGTTCTGTGAGCAATTATAAATCAAATATTCAAAACTAAACAATTCGAAACTGAATTGTTTGAAATAGAAATCCTTGAATCATTAAAATTTCAACTTTTAACGTTGCAATTTTAATTGTTTGATTAAAAAAAAATTTATTTGTAAGTGAAAGTGTTGAATTTTGATTCAATTTTGGTTGAACAATTATTAATAATGTTTAAGAAAGGAGTTGTATCGACCCTCAGTTAAAATAGTATTCTGAACATCTCTATAAGAATTAATTCTTTGATCGACGCAAATAATTTTATTGTCTTATGCTACATCTCTAAAAAATTGATTTTTTGCTATTATGAAAAAAAAATTTTGTACCATATTTCAGAAATAAATCACTGATGAGGGCCCATAATCGAGGCCGAAACGTCTGACTCAACGATAAATTGATTTCTATTTTTTGTGACCCTAAAGCTAATTTTACCATCAACATCAGAATACAATTATTAATAATTCAAAAAAAAGATTTGTTTATAAAAAAATTTTGAATTTCAAAATTCTAATTTTAAAAGAAAGGGAAGAAATTTGGGTGTTTAATTTTTTTTTTCCGAATTGGAAGAGGAATTTTTTTGTTTTTATATTTTTATTGAGTTGAAGGCCGGAAAAATTTGGTTTTTCAACATCATTGAGTTTGAAACGAGGAAATTCAATTGTTTAATTTTTGTTGAATTGACAGAAGAACCTTTTTTATATTTTTAATGTTTTTATTGAGTTGGCAGGGAGTACATTTTGGTTTTCAATATTTTATGAATTGAAAGAGTGGTTGTTTATTTTTAACATTCTTATTGAGTTTGAAAGGAGGAAATTTTCGTAATGTAGTTAAGGAAGAATTTTTTATTTTCACTTTTTTCTGAATTGCAAGAGGGACATTTTTTGTTTTCAAGATTTTTAGCGACTTGTATGGAAGTGAATTTTAGTTTTAATTTTTTTCTGAATTGGAAGAGGAACCTTTTTTTATTTTTAAGATCTGTATAGAGTTGGAAGGGAGGAAATTTTGGTTTTCAAGTTTTTCTATATTAAGTATTTTCACTTCAGCCACCAGCTAACTGCACTTAGTTGAGTGCTGAGGGGAAAACAATGGACCAAATAAATGGAATTCGGTCCATTTTCGCTCTATCGTGCTAATATCTTCGTAGAAACCAATTTTTTTTCTATATAAGTATATTTGAAAAATCATTTTTATGCTTTAAGAAGCATTTAATGAAATAATAAAATGATAATAATTATTATTTATTACGAAGATATTACAAATTTAAAGTTTTGTCCCATACATTTGATGACACTGTTTTCTCCTCAGGGCCTCAGCACTCAACGAAGTGAACATTTTTATTGAGTTGAAAGGGAGGAAATTTTGGTTATTGTTTTTCTGAATTAGAAGTGGCGAATTTGTTCATTTCAACATTTTATTGAGTGGGCGCGTTGTAAATTTTGTATGTTTAAAACATTCAGATAAAAGAGGCGAACTTTTTTTCTTCGATTTTGTACTGATTTGGAAGAGGGACATGTTTTATTTTTAACATTTTTATTAATATGAGTTGAAAGGAAGGATTAGTTTTGATTTATAATATTAAAAATGATAGCGTGGATTTATATATTTTTAACCAGAAATATTTGAACTGAAGGGTAGAAATGCAAAAGGAGTCAAGCGCCAAATTTTCGAAATCGGGCTTATTAGCTCAAAAAATCAGATAAATTCTATTACACAAGACTGCCAAAGGATTTTTTTTGGGCATCATTTTTCAAAATTTGTGTTCTTGTGTTCACAGTCCCAGAAGCTTTTCTAACCACAAAGTAAGAAACCAAATTTCATTTTTCTCGACACTGGCTAATTATTTTTAATTACTATTGGGTCCCTTCCGTTCAGCACTGAATAACCTGAAACCCAATTCCTCATTTTTTGGAAATATGCAAAATTATTATTGCTATCGTCATTATTTTGAAGTTGAAATGTCAGTTTTACACCATTTCGAAGTCATAATTGGATTTTCAAATTTCGCGAAACTGCATGATTTTTTTTAAACAAACTTTTTGGAAATCAATTCGTCCATTCAATAGCTAGAATTCAAATTTTTAGTTTTTTCTTAAACTGCGAATTGACTCCACAATGAATGTTGGAAGATGTTAAAAGTCGATACGGACCCAAAATCTAACCTCGAAACGTGACCTGTTTCATTCAATATCTCGAAACCGGATAGCTTTTCGTGAGCAATCTTTTTTTAGTTCGACAGAGCATGAAAGTATCGCGAAAGTACTTTCTTATTTCTTTCTTAAATGGTCCCGCTGAATTTACTACATGTTTTTAGTCTCTCCTGAAAAAAGTGAAAAATGGCGCTTGACTCCTTTTGCATTTCTACCCTTCAACTGTTCCATTCTCAAAAATTAAATTTTTTTTTAGTTCACTGGCTGTGGAAAATTTTTCCAAACCGGGAATTGACAGGGAATTTTTTCGTTGGTTTAAACTACCAACCTGCTTCGTGAAATCTTTATGAAATCATTGAAACCTTTGTGAAATTATAGAAATCTTTGGGAAATCATTGAAATCTGTGCATTTTTTTGTTTAATCTTTGCTAAATCTTTTTGAAATGCTTTGAGGTCTTTGCAAAATCATTCAAATCTTTATGAAATTTCTTGAAATCTGTGGGAAATCATTGAAACTTTTGAAACATTGAAAATTCCGTAACTTGATAAAAATTAATGTTTCCAGGTCTGTGCAAGTCAAGCGCGTTTAGTGATCCACCAGAAGACTCACAACAAGCCGAAGGAAAAAGTCCCCAGGGAATACCTCTGTCACATCTGCAGCAAAGTCTACCCAAGCAACTCTTCTCTAACTTATCACATGAGAACTCACACGGGCGTGAAACCCCACGTTTGTAAAACCTGCAACAGTGGATTTACAACCACGACAAGCTTAGCCAATCACATAAGAATCCACACCGGAGACAAACCTTTTGTCTGCCATGTCTGTAGCGCAGCCTTTGCAGTCAGTTCAGCTTTCAGAAGACACCTAACTCGCCACACCGGCGAGGCCAATTACCTTTGCAAAACCTGTGGCAAAGCTTTCAAAAGACTCAGTACCCTCAAGGAACACACCTATACTCACTCTGGTGAAAAACCCTACGTTTGTAAAACTTGTGGCGCTGCGTACAGTCACAGTGGAAGTTTATTTGCCCATCAAAAACGTTGTCGGGTCCAATACGGCGATCCAATGATGGTTGATGATCATCATCATCATAGTGTCGCACATCATATTCACGTGAACAATGTGCAATCGGCAGTGCGATCACTGGCTGTGATAGGTCAGATGTTTTAAGAAACTACTTGAAAAAGAATTTGATCTGAAAGATTTGAAAGCGGTTCGAATCCATGTAGATTTGTAGAAGAATTTGTAAGCGAAGATTCGAGTATTCTGCAATCTGCCTTTAAATATCGATAGCTATTTTTTTATCCTCTCCTGCGAATAAGACATGTTAGTATATAAATTTAGTAGATTAACTAATTAATCGAAGAGAGTTGCAGCCAAGTATGAAAGTCAAAAACAGTTTATTAACAATAGGCACAAAATAATAGTAAGGAGACAGAAGAAGGAAGATGCTCGCATCTATGTGATTCTTTAACCTGTGGATAATCGTTCACACGGCAAGAAACCAATAGATAGCAGGGTGGATGGAAAAAGCAAATTTTTTCAATTTAAAAAATCCACTGTGCCTAAAATATTGTGTATGCTGCAAGTAGTTTATCCTGAAAATTTGACTAAATCGACCAAAAATGTCTAAATTTTGCGTTTTTCTTCGTTGTAAACCCACTTAAAATCCATGAAAATAGTATACAAATTCTGATAAAAGTACATGTTCTTCAGCCAGATTTAACCTTTAAAATGAGACCAACAATATAAAAAAAGGTTCATTTTTCACTAAAGTTATGACCGAAAAATGAAAGATTTAAGTTTTTTTTTCTCTTTAATTTTTTACTCCTATAACACCTTTCTGCCATAAAGTGTGTACTATGCCATAGAGGTCTTCATATTCTTTTTGTTTTCAGAGAAATAAAAAACAAAGAGAAAAACGCTACTAAATCTTTTATTTTTCTAAAAAACATGTGTACATATTTTCGGTCATAACTTAGTGAAAAATTAAGTTTGTTTTAGTTTGTTGATCTCATTTTAAAGGTTATATCTGGTTAAAGAACGTCTTATTTTATCAGATTTTTAATACTATTTTCAAGTATTTCGAAGGTGTTTAAAACGAAGAAAAAGATACTTTTTATATATTTTTCGTAAGTTTTAGTGATATTTTGTAGTATATTGAATTAAATTCATAATTATTATCATTCAGGATATGTTGGCAATAATATAGACTACACATTATAGTAGGCAAAAATCATCCAAATTTATAAATATAAACGTATCAGGTGTAAAACAAAGTTTGTCCTCTTCGCTGTTTAAAAATTCAATACGCTTCCGACAGCTGCATTCTTTTTTATCAGACTCAAATTTTCAGGATAAACCACTTGTAGGATACACAAACTTCTAGGCCTCGTGGATTCTTGAAATTCGAAAAATTTTGTTTTTCGTCTATCATAATCATACAGCAATCAAAACACATGTTTGAAATTCGATCTCGTTACTATTATTTAGTGTTCAGTGTTCAGTATCGATTGCCAGGCATTGTAAATAATAGGCAGCTTATATTTACATTTAAATTCTCTTTTCGTTTCCCTTTCTTTTTGCCTTGGTTAGTGCCATTAAAGCGCTTTGTGTCCAATTGAGCGTTACCTAATATAAATTCCTTAGCGTCTATTTATTCAATCTAAAGAAATTTACATCACATCAGAAAGCTATTCTTCCAATGCCATCAGAAATCATTTAAAACCCGTGTTGTACATAAAGTTTGTAAGTTCGGGACTTCCAAGTCTTAAGGAATAATAATTATCTTAAGAAGGGTGTGTGAATTGTGAAAAGTGAGAACTGAATAATTTTTAGAATGTGAGAGAATGAATTGAACAATGTGATTTTGTTTAAAATAAGGAGCCACAGTTTAATTACTCTTTGATACAGTAGGCGAATTTTATTGTAATTATACGCATTTTTATTAAATACGCTTCAATATAATCTTCAGTGTTAATCCGTTTTAGCCTAACCTATTTTAACATCACACAACCGCTGCGGAAGTTCAGACTTGTTTTCCACCTTTCGGAAGAGCTTTCAGCTATTCACATTTATATTTATAGATATATATATATATATATATATATATATATATATATATCTCTCTCTCAATCTTCTTCTGCTTTCTTTTTAAATTTTTGTAGCACTTTATAACGACGCCAGATAGCATCTCTCGGTCGGTTCAATATTTTCGCTAAGTCTGCATGCATGTGTCTCGGATTGACGTTGGGATTATTTTCTATGTGTTCTAATATAAGAATGTCTTCTTCCTCTTTAAACCTAAAACAGAGAAAAAAATTAATTTGAATATTCGAGTAGAAATAATTAGAGAATAATAATCCAGACTTCACCACCCAAAATTCTCTCAAACTAGGGGAAATCGTGTGATTACTTACGAAAATAGAAGAATAATTTAAAAAAAGATGTAGGTACCATATTAAATTCAATATAAAATGCTTTAAATTTCTAAGACTTCAAGTCGAAATATAGTGCATTTCCAACAAAATAGCTGAATTTTCAATCAAGAAAATGTATTTTCTACAAAAAGATAAATTTTCAACAAGAGTTAAGTTTTCAAGCTGCAAAGTCTAATGCTTTAAAAACAGTTGACTTTTGAACCCAAAAAGCTGAATTTTCAACAAGAATGAAAAGTTAATTTTCAACAAACAAAAAATAATTTTCAACCAAGCAGTTGCATTTACAACTAAATAGTTGAATTTCCAACCGAGAAAGAGGAATTTTCAAGACAAAAAGTCGGATGTTCAACTAAACATTTGAATTTATGACCAAAGACTTTGTTAACGAAAGAGTTGAATTTTCAACCAAATCGTAAAATTTGTAACCAAACATAAAATAAGAGACTTCATTTTAAACGTTCCCTGATTTTTAATGGATCAATTTTTTATTGTCCCTATTAATTAGTATTCAAAGGCCATTAATGTAATCTTGTGACATTTTCAACATAGAATCTTATAAACGGAATAAAAGAATGAAATTGGAGAGAAAAACGTCAGAATTGCACTTTTTTATTTCAATTAAAATAGACGACTTTTCTACCATAAATGATGCATTTTCAATCCAAAAGGACGAAATATCGACAAAACATTTGGATTTTCGACAAAAGTAATTAAATTTTCAAAAAAAATAGAATTTTTAACCAAACGGTTAAATGTTTAAACTACAAACATGAAATGGTCGAATTTTTTATTCAAATGGACAAATGTTTAACGAAACAGTTGAATTTTCGATCAAAAAATATGATTTTTAACAAGACACTTGAATTTTCAACAAAGTAGTACAATTTTTAACCAAATACTTGAATTATCAACATGAAAATATGAATTTTAAACTGAATAGTCGAATTTTCAAACAAAAAAAAAGGATAAAATTTAACTACATTGTTAAATTTCCAATAAAAATTCAAATTTTCAACAAAAAATGTAAGAGCTGATATTTAAAACAAAATAATAAATTTTTAACAAAGTAGTTGAATTTTCAGCCTAAAAATATGAATTCTGAACAAAAAAATGTAATACTTGATATTTCAACAAAAAAAGTAGAAATTTCAATAATTCATCAATTTTGAACTAAAAAGGAGCTATTAAAAAAAATGGGAAAGTTTACTTTGAGTATACTTTCAAGCCAAAAGATGAATTTTCTGTAAAACAGTTGAATTTTCCACTGGGAAATATGATTTTCCAATAAAAAAATTAATTGTCAACCAAACAGTTGCATTTGAGCCAAAGAGGAAATTTTAAACCAAGAAAATTAGATTTCTACCAAACGATACGAATTTTCAACTAAAAAGGGTGAATTTTCAACAAAAAATGAAAAAGTTACATTCTCAGTTTAAAAAATAATTATCAACCAAACATCAACGAATTTTCAACAAAATAATTAAATCTTCAGACAGAACCAGAGCCTTCAAACAGAAAAATATATTTATAAAAAAGTAATTCAACTTTTACCCAAGTAGTTGAATTTTCCACCAAGAAAGATTAATTTTCAAAGAATAATGTGATACTAGATATATCAACAAAAAAAGATTTTAATTTTTTAATAAAAAAAGCTGAAAAAAAAAGACGAGCTCTCAACAAAATAATTTAATTTTCAGCCAATACAATTTTTAATTACAAATATAATCTTCAGGAGGAAGAAACAGCAAAAAAGGAATATAAATACAAGGAAAATAAATGACTAATAAGAATATTATATCCCTGTGGTCGCAAAAATTTATTTTCAAAATTTCCTGAACATTAAAATTCCCCGATTTTCAAACTTTCCCAGACCTATCACTACCCTGTATTGAGTCAATTTAAATTTAAGCGAAAAAACGAGAAATAGGGGAATTTTCTGAAAAAAGTGGAAAATCGACAAATTATAAAAAAGGGGAAAAGAGGGAAATAGGGGAAGGAGTGTGAAGTCTAACAAGGTGTCTACTCAAATCCTGAAAAAAAATTTCCTGACAAGTACAGGTTTTTTCCAGGTATCTCAAGATTTTTCCAGCTATATAATTTTTCATAATACGAAACCATTCAAGTATTTCACATTTTTAAAACAATCGACTCGGAATATGTATGTAATGTATTCTTAAATATATGATCAACATCGAATCATTAAATAAATAATACTTGAAACATAATTGATAAGTTCTTGAAATTGTTTCTCAAGTCCATATATTTGAATAATAATTAAAACAAAATTTTATTTTATCTTCCCATACTTAAAATTCATCTGTGCATTTTTGAGATATTAATACTTTGAATCAAAAATATTTTCAAGGTGAGTAGATACCTTGAAAAACCCGAGAAATAAGAAGATTTTTCACGAAAATAGGGAAATATTTTCTTGTAAGTCCACTTATTGTGGCTACTATATTAAATTCATATTAAAGCGCTTCAAAATTCCTAATTTTTCAAGTAAAAATATTGCATTTTCAAAAAGATAGATAAAACAAATAGTTAAATTTTCCACTAAAATGATGAATCTTAATCCGGAACAGTTGAATTTTCAATTAAAATAATAAATCTTTAACTGGAATATTTGAATTTTCAACCAGCAATATTAATTTTCTTCAAGAAAAGATGAATTTTCAACAAAATAAATGAATTTTATACTAAAAAAATCAATTTTCACCCAAAAAGGAAACAGTTAAATTTTCAGTCAAAAAATTCATTTACAACCAACAAGATGAACGTTCAACTAAAATGATGGAATATTCTACTGGAGTAATTAAATTTCCAGTTAAAAAAATTAATTTCCAACCAAAAATTTTTTTTTAACAAAATAGTTATATTTTCAACCAATGAGATGAATTTTCAATTAAAATGATGAATCTGCAACCAAAAAAGATGCATTCTTAACGAAAAATGTAACAGTTGATATTTCAACCAAAAAAAGATTTTAATTGTAAATAAAAAACAGTTCAGTTTCAACAAAAAGAATTTTCAACTGAGACAGATTTTTCAGTCAACAGAGATAAAAAATTTCAATCAAACTGTTGAATTTTTAAGCAAAATATGAATTTTCAACCACGAAGGTTTCGAACCAAAAATAGAATAGATGAATTCTTCAATTTTGAACAAAAATTTAGGCATGCTCTCCAAAAAAGTCCGTAACTTTAAACAAAATTTCCTGACATTTCCAGGTATTTACAGGTGAGATTTCCCTGTCTTATGTACCTGAAGTTCAGATCGTTCAAATGAACGAAATATTTTTTTCAATTCTATTTTATCTACAAATATTGTACAAAATATAATTCAAAATAGAATGCAATGTCAGTTTCTCGTAATATATTTTTCTGTAATATAAATAAATGATTTAGCACCGTTGCTAGTTTAAAAAACCACCAGTAAAAAATTTCGATCATTGGAACGTTCTGAACTTCAAGTGCATTCCTGTCTAATGATTTCAATCGTAAATATGTCTTACCTTCCATGTAAATTTCCTTGGTACAACTTCCTAAATCGTTGATGAACACTGTACAAAGTTCGGTTGGGTAACCCCCTTGCTAGGAATTGTACAAATTTTCTCCTCTCTTCTAAAAATCGTAATATCTGTATTGTACCGTGCCTCATATACAAAAATGGTTTCTGGTTACGTTTGTCCCAATTGTGTATCTGAAATTGGCAATTAAAGGTAAGATTACGACATCCGTGGCGACAAAGTTTTAATCCAGATTGCTATAGGATTTTTTACAAGAAACACGATTCTGAATGTTTTAAATCGATATCTCGAATAGTTTTCGGGATATCGATTTTTTTTTTTATTTTTTAAAATTCTTTGACTAATCGCAGGGCTGTCTTCCCACCCCTATAAGGCGTTGGAGAAGGGGTAGGTGTGCGAACTGCAATATTCGATTATTTAATATTTAATTTAACAGAAAAATATATATCTCAAAAACAATTCGAGATATCGATTTAAAAATTTCAGATCCGTGTTTCTCGCAAGAAATCGTATAGGAATCCACATTAAAACTTTGTCGCCACTAATATCGTAATTTCTCCCAATTCATTTTGAAAGCTATACAATTTGAATTGCTCCACTTTATGATTTTTAAATTAGACGTTCCCTAATTTAAAAAATTTTAGTTTGAAATTTATATGTATAAAATAAGATAGAATTTGACATTTATCATTTTGTGATTTTGAAATTAAAAGATTAAAAATATTAAATTGTTCCTCAAAGTTAAGGTTGCAATATTTACAGAATTCTGTTTTGAGAATAATAATCTCACCTTACAAAATTTCTTCCAATTCTTACAAATGATTGTATCTTCATCAGGAGTGAAGAAACCTTGTTTCAAGTTAGCGAATTCTTGGAATTGCATTTTTTCTTGTTTAGTGAGTGCGTGAGATCCAGCATTTTTTTCAATTTTGTGTTGAGGTGGCACTTCGTGAATTAATTGTACTCTCATATCCCGTAACATCTGCAATAAATAACGCATTTAAAAACAGGCACTTCCTTTAAAAAAATAAATTCACACAAAAAATAATATAAATAAAGCAAATTACTCTTATCTCTTCCTCTGGTAATTTATTCTTCTCTCTATATTCTTCAAGTAGACAGCTTACATCACTTTCATCGTTGTCACTCTTAGAAGCTTTATTTACACCGGTTTGCACCTCTTCAGGTGCCATAATTATACGTATTTAAACAAATTTGCAAGTTTATACATGTGACGACACTAAAAACGTTAAAAACAAAACTAAGGTTAGGTTAGGTTTTAATGTTTGGGTTATAGGTGTTGAGAAACTTTATAACCAAAAGAAAGCCACCATTTTTCAAAATTAATGAACAAATACTTATTCAATAGCAACAGATATTTTCGCACTTTCTATAAATCGTTTATTCGTCCGATTTTTCCGACTTTTCCGGTTTGGCCAGCCTGGAGAGACGGGGACGACGTGGACAGCCTCCTTCCCTTTTACATGCTTTTACAGCCCCACAAAAACAAATGTGCTAGATTTTCGCTATTCGAACTAAAAATGTACACACACAGTAATGCAAAATTATTTTAAAAGTTCAAAATACACATGCCTGTGCGACTACGACGTCACAAAAATTCAAGAAAGTTGGCAATACGATGCGCGCGCATCGTGTTCTGGACAGTGTCGGAATTCTGAATTTTCTACCAATAAATAGACTAATTTTCAAGCAGTTACATTTTCAACCAAAACAATTAATTTTAAACTATTAAAAATAAAATAGCAGTTGATTACATCCAAAAAGATTAATTTTCAACGAAATGCATGAATGATTAACAAAATAGTTACATTTAAAACTGAAGAGAAAACTGAAGCGAAAGTTACTTTTTTAACAATGTTGTTGAACTCGTAATAAAAAAATGAAATCTGATATTTGATATTTTAAGCTAAAATAGATTTTTATTTTAAGTGAAAGAATTTTCAACAAAATAATTGAATTATCAAGAAAAATATATTAATTTTCAACTAAACAGTTATATTTTCAAACGAAACAGATGTAATTTCTATCAAAAGAGATTAATTTTCAAACACCTTTTAGAGTAACTCATATTGTTACTAAAATTTAGAAAAATGTTTAAAAATTAAAAAAAGTTGCCTGCAAATGTAGCAGATTTTTTTCGACTGATAGTTCAATCAAAGTAAAAAATTGTAATTTTAAGTAAAAAACAGCTGAAAAAGAATTTCCAACAAAATTGTTGTATCTTTGAGCAAAAATATTAGTTTTCTACAAAGTAATTTAATGTTTCATCTCGAAAATATGAATTTTTTACAAAAAAATTAATTTTGAACTAAACACATGAATTTTCTACCAAGAAGAATAATTTTCCACCAAAAAGACGAATTTTCTACTAAAATGATAAATTTTCAACCAAAAAAATGACTTCTTAACATTAGTTAAATTTTCAATAAATGCTCAGGAGCCATCTTCAAATTGACAATTCAAATTCAAGGAGACAAATCCACAAATAGATTATTATTTTACTTTCCCCCCCCCCCCCCCTACGTTCCCATTAGGAAGGGAAAATCGGAACAATTTCTTTTGAGGAACAAAAATTTTTGAATATTTTTTTTACTCCATAAAATAAGCTGTCGAAAACTAAAACAAATTTAGCCCCCCCCCCCCCGTTCGGGAGTGACAAATCGTGACAAATTCATAAAAAAAGAATTTTCAACAAATATGTTAAATCCACGAGCCAAAATATGAATTTTCAACAGAGATGAATTTTGAACTAAAATAATTAATTGTGATCAAAGTAGTTTAACTTTTAAC
>CAKNXH010063296.1:135477-155769 GCA_932178445.1 Andricus quercusramuli
TCAACTATAAAATTCAAAAGTTTTACCTCCTTGCAAAATTTTTTTTATTTTGTATATTAATATTATTATTATTTTAAAAAATTAAACAGGACAAAATACTCTGTTTCGATTAAATTACCCTTGACAAGTTTATAACTACTTGTTCTTTTGAGGCTTCCTTATAGAAAGCAAATTCCTATCACTGGCGGCGGATTAATTAAATTAAACTTCCAAAATAATTGTTTTCTATTCATATCCGAGGGCAAATCCGCAGAAAAAGTTTCGGATTTTCTTCAACGAATGTATGTGGGAGGGTAGGGGGGGGGGGGCTCCCCTAACGAGTTAAAGGAACTTTTCAAATTGAATATAATAAGGGGATATATTCGAATTTTTCAATTATAGTGCAAAATTCAAATCCTTGGTTGAAAGTTAATTATATATCTTATTAATAATAAATTTTTAAAAATTGACGCTTGAAAATTAAACAAGCTAGTAGAAAATTCAACTATTTGATAGAAAACTGAACAGTTTTGTAGAAAATTCGCTTTTATAAATTGAACATTATTTTTTCCAATGAAAATTCTACTATTCCATTTTTGGTCAAGAAATGATCTTTTTTAGACTAAAAATTCAACTATTTTGTTGAAGGTTCTTCTTTATTATTAGAAAATATTTTTTTGTGTGTAAAAATGCAACTTCTCGTTGAAAATTTAACTACTATGTTGAAACTTCCCTTTTTTGGGATAAAATTAATTTTTTTAACTTGAAATTTAACTATTTGATTGAAAATGTACTTTTATCTTGAAATTTCATATGTTTGGGTTGAAAATTCAATTGATTTGTATAAAAAATTATTATTTTTGTCTTGGAAACTCAACAATTTGATAAAAAATTTAAATATGTCGTAGAAAATTTAACCGTTTTGTAGTATGGAGTTTGTTGAAAATTCAACTATTTTGTTAAAAATGTATGTATTTTGTTGAAAAATTTCTTTTTTAGCCTAAAAAATAAAAAATTCAACTGTTTCGTATAGAAAATTCGTCTTTTATTGAACTGCTTTGTAGAAGATTCGTTTTTTTTTAATTAAAAATTAATGTTTTGCAGTGAAAATTTAACTGCTCCATTTTTTGTTGAAAATTGATACTTTTAGTTTAAAAATTTAACTATTTATTTATGATATTAGCTATTTATGAACTATTTACTCTTATTTATTAACTATTTATTAATATTAACATTATCAATTTGAATATTAACTATATATTTTGATGGGAATTCGTCTTTTTTGGTAAAAAAAATAATCTTCATGGTTGAATAATCAACTATTTGATTGAAAATGTATGTATATTGTTGACAATTCGTCTTTTTAGTGGAAAATTAATATCCTTGGTTGAAAATGTAATTAATTTGATTGAAAATTCAACTGTTTTGTAGAAAGATTGTCTTTTTATCTTGAAAATTCTACTATTTGGTTCCAAACTTACGTATTTTGTTGAAATCTTTTATACTGGAAAATTAATCTTCTATGTTGAAAATCCATCTTTTTGGTTGAAAATTCAATTGTTTGGTTATAAATTTCATGTTTTTGTACTAAGCTCGTCTTTATTTCTTGAAAATTCTCCATTTTGCATGAAATTATTTCCCTTTATTGAGTGGAAAATCTTTCTTCTTTAAGGATTAAAGTATTTTGTTGAAAATTCATATTTGTTTGGTCCAATGTAACTGTTGTTGATTTAAAATTGTACGTGGTTTACAATTTCAGGAATAATAACTTTACATAATTTATGCACGGCCCATTTAGAATAAAAAAATTGCACATGAACAGAATTTTCTAAATTCTTGAATTCCGTAATTTCTTTCATTTCATCTACTTTCACCACTATAGCCATGATCCAGATACTAAAAATAATGTCTGAAAATTATGGGGCTCAAATTTGTCAAGGAAATTAAGAGACCCTAAATACTTTATGTACCTACTGATGTACAAATAACAAATTATTCCCTCCCGCCTCTCGCCGGTGCGGCCCGCCCCCCCCCGCGTCACCCCAATCGCCCTCTCTGGATTGGATTTCTTTTCACAGTTTACAATAATAAACAATCAGAGATAATATAATTATTTAAATCACTTATTATTCAATAGAATTATTTTTTTTCGGTAACGGCCTTTTTAATTCACAAAAATGCCGAATTTTTCGAAGATTACGTAGAGTAGGAAATTGTGAATAATATTACTTTTATCCACACAAATTTAAAATCTCCTAAACTGCTTTTTAAATCGCTCATAATGATAATCGTCCGTTGCTTTCTCTTCAGCTTCTTTCCTTTTTTCTTTTGCGGTCATTTTTGGGACGTCAACCTTCTTTTGTTCCCGCAGTTGCTTGCTTTTTTGAACATCCGCGTCTTCGATATTGACTAAAATATAAAATTATTAAAATGCATCTTTTTATGAATATTAAATTATATGCAGAAAGTACTTAGGGACCTTAAAAGTACTTATAAACTACTTAATTTTTTGGGGTTGGGGAGGGGGTCGTGCCGAAAACTTAATAAGTTTCAAAATCACTTTCATACTGTAGACATCACACACTTTAATGAAACTTTCCCTTTTACTCGTTTTTTCATTTAAATGCAGCACGAATTAATAGAATCGAATAAGAAAATCCAATTCTTTTTGGTTAAAATTTAATTTTTTTGGTGAAAAAGCCTACTATTATATTTTTGGTTCGTAATTAATTTCATTCAGTTAACATTTTTAATATTTTGTTGAACATTCAATTAATATGCTGAAAATGCAACCATTTGGTTAAAAATACATCTATCTGGTCAAAAATTCAACTACTTGGTGAACTACTTTGTTGAACATGCATTTTATTGGTTGAAAATTTATCTCTTTGGTAGAAAAATGAACTATTCCATTTATTGGAAAATTAATCTTCTTGGTTAAAAAATCCATTTTTTTTGTTTGTTGAAGATTCATTTTAGTTGAAAATTTATCCCTTTGGTGAAATATTTAATCAGATTGCTGAAAATTCGATTTTATTGGTTGAGAAATAATTTTTTTTAACTGAAAATAAAACTATACCATTTTTTGTTAAAAATTGGTATTTTCAATTGAAAATTGATCTTTTCCAGTTTAAAATCCAATTATTTTGTTGAAAATTCTTCTTTCTGGTAGAAAATGAATCTTCTTGGTTAACAATGCATTCACTTTGGTTAAAAATGCAATTGCTTGGTTGTAAACTATTATGTTTTGGTTGATGACTCAACCATTTTGTTTGAAACTTGTATTGCTTGGTTGAATTCAATTATTTTTTTATTTGAAATTAAAATCTTTTCTGGTTAAAATATCAACTATCACATGTTTCGTGGAGAATTCATTTTTTTTTTTTTTTGTAAAATCAATAACTTGGTTTGAATTTAAACTATTTTTAAAACAATTCCTGTTTTTTATTCAAAATTCAACATTTTAGTTGAGAATTTATATTTTCGGTTGGAAAATTCAACTGTTTTGTAGAAAATTCGTGTTTTTGATTAACATTTTTTTGAATCTGGAAATTGAACTATTTGATAGAAAATTCGTGTATTTTGTTGAAAATTCGTCTTTTTGCTTGAAATTTAATATGTCGAAAATTTAACTATTTGGTTTGAAATTCATCTACTTGATTGAGGATTAAATAATTTTGATAAGAATTAATTTTTTTGTTTAATTCAACTGGTTGAAAATTCACGATGCAACTGTCTTCTAAAAAAGTCGCGTTTCTGGCTTGGAAAATCAACTCATTTTGGTTGAATTTGATTCTTTTTTTATTTAAAATTTAAGCGTTATGTTAAACATTCGTCCTTTTGGAATGAAAATTCTACTTTTATGGTAAAAAAGTCATCTTTCTTGGTTGGAAACTCACGTTTCTTGTTTGAAAATAAACTTTTTTATTGAAAATGAAACAGTCGTTGAAAAAATTCGTCTTTCAGGTTTGAAAATTTACCTATGCATTTGGTTAAAAGTTTAACTATTTGATTGTTAATGCAACTGTTTGGTTCAAAATTATTTTTTTGTTTTGTTTAAAATTCGTCTTTTTGGGTATTTACATCAATTTTATTTAAAAGAATTTATTTCACAATTATTCCCGGATTTTCGTGAAAAATCACTCTATGTCCTATGTTTTGAGATAATTTTTAGCAACGTTACTTTCATGCGGGGGTGGGGGGGCACTACAGTTGTCAAAGGTGATTGGGGGGGGGGGGGGGGTTGATAGCATAGTTTATGGAGGGCCCCTTACATCTGTTGTGTTGAACGAAATTAACAGCCATATTCGTAGGCACAAATTGCGAAGGCCCGTCTTTTTTTCTATGCCGATCCCAAAGAAGTTTCAACTTTGCCTCTTCTGTTGCTTCAATGTTTTTAATCTTCGCCCTGAAAGATTCAAAATTATATTAGTCATTAAAAGGTAAATAAGAGGGATTTGAAATGAAAATTGTTATAGGAGTTTAAATTCTTATTTCGTTTAGATCTTACTCTATGCCAAGATCGACTTCAGGAATGCCAGAGAGCATTTGATTCGAAAGCATCTCCTCGCTTCTATATGTAGAACTTTGTCGTAAATGATCCGGAACTGCTTGAAGAGCAGCTTCTTCTGGTGAACAATACGTTCCTTGCTCATTTCCTGCAGTGTCTTCCGAATCTTCTTTATTATTGTGTTTCCTTTTAGACAAGTGCTCTTCTATGTATTTAACCCTGTTGAATTTCAAATTTTGTAATTGGTACAATTTCAATAGAGAATTTAAAAAACGAATTATATTTGTAGAGATACATTTTTTGTCAATTTATTCATCGTTAAGTATTAACATTCAATTCTGAATTTTTTTAATACTTCTATTTAAACTTTTTCCTGCATTAATCCTCCTATTTAAAAAAAATAGGTGGAACCAAATTATCGAAAATCTCGCAGTCATTGTTGTTGATTACCTGTACCTGATTGGTTGCATACTGCGTGGATATGGCTTTAAGTGGCTGTTTTTAGCCTCTTCTTTTGAATTTTCACGAATTTTGTAAATTGCAATTTCCAAAAGAGGAATTTTAATTATAAAAACTTATTTCTAACAGAGAAACTTTAAATTGTAAATGATTCTTTAATAATGAAGACAACAATGTTCTGTGATCATATTCGATAAGGTTATATGTATTTATCTATTACCAAATATTAAGAATTTTCTGCACCATCTATTTAGTAAATCAAAATTTCCAAATAAGTAATTCAATTTGATGATAAAAATTATTTTTAAACGTTTCTTAAGATTTTTGATAAGAGAGAAAACTTTAAATTAATTTTTTTTTGTACATAATATTGGGAAATAATTTTGTTCTCAACATTTTACTACCAGACTAT
The DNA here is from genome assembly GCA_932178445.1 of Andricus quercusramuli. Taxonomy (NCBI): domain Eukaryota; kingdom Metazoa; phylum Arthropoda; class Insecta; order Hymenoptera; family Cynipidae; genus Andricus; species Andricus quercusramuli. Next base: position 140,838 of record CAKNXH010063296.1, read on the forward strand.
GATTTGTAAACTTTTATGGACTGTAGGTAACGATAAAAAATGGTCGGTACCGGTAACCAAAAACTTAATGGTAACGACAAATTTTGAACAAAATGTAGATTTTTTTGAGATTCTGAAATAAAATATTGAAGCTTTTTAAGGATTTTGAAGGTTTTAAGGCAATGCACTTTTTTTTAAGATTCCAAGGAAAATTTGAAGTCATTTTTTTGTTTGAAAAATTAATTTAAGGAAAATATTTAAAAAGATTTCAAATGATTTCCTAAAATTTCGAAAAAGAATGTAGAAGATTTTAAAGATAAATAATTTTATTCAAAACAAAATGTAGTTTTTTGAAGATGTAGAATAAAAAATTTCGCAGCTTTTGAAGAATTTTGAAAGATTTCAAGAGGATACATTTTTTTTAAAACCTTTCGGAAAATTTCAAATGATTTTTAACTTTATAACATTTATTTTAAGAGGATATTTGAGAAGATTTCGAAACATTACAAAAGATTTCCAAAATTATCAATAAAGAATCTGGAATATTTAAAAGCAATTTTTTTAAATTTTGAAGATTTTTTCAAAAATTTAGAAAAAGATTTCGAAATAAAATTTGAGCGTTTTAAAGATTTTGAAAGGTTTTAAGATAATGAAAAAACTTTCTTAAGATTCCTGGGAATATTTAAAGTTATTCCTTATTTTTGAAAATTAATTTTAAGGAAATATTTAAAAAGATTATACAAAATTACAAAAGATTTCCGAAATTGTCAAGAATAAATCCAGAAGATTTTTAAACAATTTTTAGGAATAATTCAAGTCTGTTTAAAAGATATTAAGGAATTTTTTTAAGAGATTAAAAATGTTTTAAAGCGTGGACAAATTTCCGAACCTTTATGAAATATTCTTTAATTTTTTCCAATCTTCAAAAAATCTTGAATATCTATTAAACTACTTAAATTTTTCCTAAAATTTTGTGAAGTAAAAACAATGTTCTAAGTCTAGATAATTTTCCGACATATCTGAAATCTTCAAATATCTTTTTGAATTTTCTTGAGAAACTTAGGATAATTATATTTATATAACCTTATAGCAGAAAAACCAAAGAAAATTAAAAAATAGACATTAAAAATTTTTATTTTGTATTAAAAATTATTTTTTCCTTCAGATTATAATTTGCCTCAATTTTGTTTATTCTGGACTGAAAATTATTTGTTGGTTGCAAATTTAACAATTTTTTCAAAAATTGGATTTCTTGTTTGAAAATTCATCTTTTTTGCATGAATTCGCCTTTTTTGATGAACTCAAATCTTTTTGATTTAAAACAAAAAATATATTTACTATATTTTTTATCAACTATTATATTTTTCGTTGAGAATTCATCTTCTTTGTTTGCAAATTCAATTACTTGGTTAAAATTTAAACTACTTTGTTAAAAATTCACTTGTTTGGTTTAAGATTCATAATTTCAGTTAAAAATTCATCTGATTGGTTGAAAATGTAACCATTTTGTTGAAAATTTGTCCTTTTTGGCAGCAAATTAATCTTCTTGTTTGAGGCTTGAACTACTATTTTGAATTTTTTTTTAATTCAACTGTTATTGATTTAAAATAAACATATTTTTGGATTGAAATATCAACTAAATATTACATTTTTTATTGCGAATTCATTTTTTTCGGTTGAAAATTCAATTAATTGGTTAAAAGTTGAACGACTTTGTTAAAAAGCCGGCTTTTCGATAGAAGATTCATTATTTTCGTCAACAAATTTTTTTTGATAGAAAATGACTTTTCTTAACAGAAAATTCATGTTATTGGTAGAAAATTCATGTAGTTGGTTAAAAAATCAATTCTTTGGTTAAAAATTAACTTTTTTCTTGAAAACTTATATTTTTGGGTTAAAAAATTAAACTTTTTTATTAAAAAATTCGTCTCTTTTGGAAACTATCTCATCTTTTTTGCTGGTGTGTTTTTCCTGAAATTGGTATTTTTAAACAAAAATGATTATACTTAAATCCAATGATTTTTATTTAAAATAATAGAATTTACCAGCTTGAAAAATTTCGGATTATGTTAGTATTTTTCGTAAGAAATTGACATTTTTATTCAAAATTCATTAGATTTCAAAGATTCACAATTTTTAACACAATTTTATACATTGGCGTTTTACATCAAGAATTGGTATTTTTAGACAAAATTATTATAATATGAAGAAGATTTAGAATCATTGAAAAATTTTGGATTATGTTAGTGTTTTTCATCGGAAAAATTGAATTTTTAGCAGTTAAAAATTCAACTGTTGAAAGTTGAAGAATATTGAGAATTGAAGAAAATTGACAAATATTGAGAATTAAAGAAAATTGAATTTTCAACAGTTAAAAATTGATAAAAATTGTAAATTGAATATTGAGCTATTGTAAATTCAACTTTGAATTTTCTTTCATTGTATGACAGTATTTTTTTCTAAAATTGGTATTTTTCAACTAAGATGCAACAGTTTGTCTACTTATTGAATAAAAATATCATTTTATATTAATACTGAAGTAAAGATATCGATTTTAATTGATTATCGAAAATGTTGTCCTTGCTGTTTTTATTTATTGTTTTAGATAATAATGTACGAATGTATGTAATGTATAATAATCTATGTACATGTGAACTTACATGTCCTCGTCTTCATCACGTTTATTAGTTTCAGCATTGAATTGTGTTCCTATTCCTGTATCGTAGGCATCGTTCGCTTTTTGCAATTTTGCGTTTTTTAAAGCCGACATATTCACCATTCCTCCTGCTTTAATGTTGAATGGATCAGACTGGAATGAAACAAAATGTATACTTATTAAAGAAAATAAAAACAATTCTGCAATAAAAAAATGTCTGAATCTTCAACTAAATCTTACTGTTGGGTCTTCAGATATTGTTTTACTTCCGGAATAATCACCATCGATTTTAACTCCAGCACCCTTTTCTCGAAGTTTCTGAATAGTTTTTAGTTCTTCAAGCTTTTCCCTGGAATAAAATAAAAATTTCAATTTCAATTTTGAATGAAATGTAAGTAGATCAGTTGGTAAACATTTCTAGGAGAGCATAATAAAAATAGTTTACTACCTTAAGGAATTATCCTCATCGCTCTCTTCATCTTCATGAGGTATCCTTTTCCTCAGAGGCTTTCGGGTCTTTTTTTTAAATTCCACTTTTGGAGTAGATTCCTCTGCACTTGACATTTTTTGGAAATTGGTGGTCTGTACAAAACATAAAAGGTGACCAGATGACAAAATGACTCACCGTGAGTCAAAAAGACAAAAAGATGAATTTTCAACCACAAAGATTAATTTTCTACCATAAAAGATGAATTTTTAACAAAATAAATATATTTTCAACTAAGAAAATTAATTTTTCACCAATAAAGACAAATTTTCGAACCTAAATAAAATTGTTATATTTACGGTTAAAAAAAATTAATTTTTAAAAATAAACATGAAACAATTTTTTACAAAATAGTTAAATTTTCAACCAGAGAAATAAATTGTAAAACAAAAAGATTAACTTTTCACCAACAAGATTAATATTCTACCGCAAAAAAAAAAAACGAATTTTCGACTAAAGAAGATAATTTTTCAAACAAACACGGAATAATACAATTTTCAACGGAAAAAAATCGATAAAATTGTCAAATGTTTAACCAAAGAAATTAATTTTGTACCAAATAGTTGAATTCTGAGTTTAAAAAATTAATTTTTAACAAAAAAAAAAAACGAATTTTTAACAAAATAGTTAAATTGTTAACCAAAGAAATAATTTTTATACAAAATACATGAATTTTCAACAAAAAATGGAATAGTTAAATTAAAAAAAAGAAAGTTTTCGAACTTAAATGACGAATCATTAACTAAAAGAATGAATTTTCAAGAAAGTAGTTCCACTTTCAACTAAGTAGTTGAATTTTCAAAGAAAAATGTAATGACTAATATTTCAACCAAAGAAGATTTTAATTTAAAAAAAAAACAGTTGAATTAAACCAAGAAAGATGAATTTTCAACAAAATTGTTGAAAATCCTTGGTCGAAAAAGATTAGTTTTCAACCAAGCAGTTGGATTTTTAGCAGTCAATAGAGAAAAAAAATTTCATCCGAAATGTGAAATTTTCATGCCAAAAAGACGAATTTTCTACAAAACTATTGAATTTTTGAACCGAAAATATGAATTTTTGATAAAAAAGTTAATATTCGACCAATGAAAAAAGAAGAATTCTCAACAGTTGAATTTACAAAAAAATTGACTTTTGATTTTAAGAAAATTGTTGGATTTTGAAAAAAATAATAAAATATTATGTTCATTTCCAAAATTGATGAATTATACAAATAAATTTTTCGAGGTCAACATTTTTATTTGAATAATTGAGTACAATCTGTACAATATGGCAATTATTTTAAATACTTTTCAGAACTTCCGATTTTAGGCAATTCGATGTTTCCCGTCTTTTTAAATATTATTAGAATTCGACACATGTCCAGTTTTTGAAATTGAATTGAACAGTCACAATGAGACTGCACCCTCAGAAATTTTTAACAAAATTTAGGTCCGCCCTTCGTCCAATGAAAAACAAGAAATTTCGTTTTTGAGCATAAAAATCAGGACACAACACAAAAAATTAGAAAAGCAGGGCAGCGATAAAAAATCAGGACATGTTCTGACAAATCACCCTAAAATATAGAAGCACTCTGAAATCACAATGATATTGCTTATCAAGTTGTGGTAAAAAATGATTTTGTCTGAGAATTAATTGCAAGATTTGCAAGTGTAAACCGTGTAAACATGATATAGGTTAGATTTTTTGAATGACTCAAGAAAATGATCAATAGAATAAGTTATTCTAAAAATGTCATCAATTATTTTTAATCTGAAATCCAATGACAAAATTGAATAATGAAATTGAAACGATTTTGAAATTTAAGTGACATATAGGTTAGGTTTATTAAATCGCAAATTTTAAAAAAACCACAGAAGAAAACATACCTTTTATAAATCTCACCAACTATATTAAGCCACTTATACTTTCAATTGTATAAAAAATGTGTAGATAATAATAAAACGCTGTTTTCAACCTCGAAATGACATTTAAACAAAATTACCATCCATAAACCAGTGGGTGGAAACCACTAAACGTGCCATAAACACAACAAACATCCAAAACCAAAACTACTGTGTGCTAGCGCATGCGCTCTTAGTTTAAAACAAGTTTTAAAGTTTGACACGAAGTTTATGAATTTATAATCATTTGTAATATTCATGCAATTTTGCCAAAGTCTTGAAAGTACCTTGAGTTTTTCAGAAATAAACGATATTAATAAATTACGAGTCAACTCAGTAATTAATAATCTACTCTCGGGGCTCTCGGGTTCTTCGAGACTGCATAACCTCAAAAAATTGGGTTGTTTCAAATAAAATTTGTTGACTTTTATTATCTATTATATATATACACATAAACAGTATTGACTAGAATATTAATAATAATAATGAACTAGTGAAATTTAAATGAAAGCTCTCTGAAAGTGAAAAAATAGAATAACTGAAAGAGGAGAGCTTTTATCGCCATGTGTAATGCAGTGTAATGTAGTTTTAAGAACCTTTTATCATACAGAAAAATGTACTGTGATCGATAGGAATTTTTTTTACGTGGCAAGAATATGTGCCAAATCTGTACATAGGAGACAGTACCAAAGAAATATCTTTGACAATACCTAACGAAGTCGTGATCCATGTTTTGCGATAGGCGTACCTGACAGGAAGGCTATATTTTTCTTGTATGGTCCTCTAGGTATTTGACAGTAAGTATAATACCTGTATGAAATAACCCAATTTTTAATTAATATCCTTGTAAAATTTTATATAGTTGTCACAGAAACAAAGCATGATATGACTTTGTTTCGTTTCGCTTTTTTTTCGTTCGAATGTTTTCAACCAGGAACACACAAGGAAACAAAAATCTTCACTGCTTGGTTGCAAAAAAAAAACACCCCTGCCTTTATGCAAGAGTTGTACTTTAGAAAAACATTATTAATTTATTTTACAAGTAAACATGCACGTGCGTGATTATTATGTTTTTGGTTCATGCAATTCTTAAATAAAAATAAAAATATAAAATTAATATTAAAACAAGATTTTCGTTATTTCATGGTATCTATTATCTAAACTAATAGAAAATATTTGTTATTAGGACAACACTTTTGATACTTGATGAAAATCGGTAGCTTCAGAATTAATATATAATATTTGTAAGCAATAAACAGACAATCAATACGTTGCATTTTAGTTAAAAAGTGCCAATTTTAGACGAAAAACATTGGCATAACTTAGCAAAACATTATTGTTTATTATTTTGTTATTTTCGGAAAAATCTAATTCTTTCATGGATTGAAATGTTCATTTATAAAATTTCCATGTAAAATTGTATAAATATTACATTTTTAACACGTGTTTTTAATGCAAAATTCCTTTTTTTTCTTGAGTTTTCAACAGTTCAAAAGGGAATTTTCAATTTTCATCATTTTTCAACAGTTTAATTTTTAAAGGTTAAACCTTAAACTGTTGACAATTAAAAAATAAATTGATGACACTTAAAAATGAAATTTACAATTTTCTTCTGCTTTTAATTGTTGAAAATTAAATGTTTTCTGACGACAAGTACTAACATAATCCAAAGTTGTTATAAGATTGTAAATCTTGTTCAAATTCAAATGATTTTTGTATAAAACTACCCATTTTCGATTAAAAAGTCTAATGTAAATTACAGTTGTTATAAAATTATGACTCGTCTTTGAAATCCAATGATTTTTTAATAAAAATGTAAACTTCTAACGAAAAAAACTAACATAATCCAATATTGTTCAAGCTCGTAAATTTTATTATTTTAAATGAAAATCATTGGATTTAAATCTAATAATTTTTCTTCAAAAATGTCGATTTCAGGTTAAACGCACAAAAATAACCTATAGTTAGTGAACATTGTAACTATTATTTGAACTGTATTTTTTTTAAATCCCAATACATAACTACCGACGAAAAACACTAACATAACGTAAGAATCAATTGTTCCAAATTGTAAATTTTGTTTGAAATCTATATTGAAAATCGCTAGCCTAACTTACAAATTGTACAGAAAATTCAATTTTTTTTAAACCTAGTGATTTTTTATTAAAAATAGCGATTTTTGGTGGATAACGCCACAATTGTTAAAAAATTGTGAATCTTCTTTGAAATTTAGTTCTAAAAAAATGAAAAATACGAATTTCCGACGAAAAAGTATTGTTAAATAATTCTAAATCTTATTAATAGAATAATGATTTTCGTTTAAAAATACCAATTTTCGATATAAAACACACATTGTACACATTTTTTTAAACTTTTTTGAAATCGACTAATTTTTTTTACTAAAAATGCCGTCTTCAGGTGCAAAACACCAATAACTAAAAGTTGTTAAAAAGTTGTGAATCTCCTTTGGAATCTAGTTAAAAAAAAATAAAAATATGAATTTCCGACGAAAAACACTATGATGATACACAATTGTTAAAAGATTCTAAATCTCCATCTTTAAATAATGATTTTCGTTTGTAAATACCAATTTTCGATGTAAAACGCCAGTGTAACGACAAATTGTTCAAAATATGATGATCCTTCAAAATCTAACGATTTTTGTTTAAAAATATCAATTTCCGATGAAAAATGCTAATAAAATAGAAAAATGTAAATAGTTGAAAAAAATGTCATATTTGAAATCTAATAATTTTTGATTAAAAATACCTATTCCGGTAATCCGGTGTGAAGCGTTAAGATAATAGAAGATTATTGAAAACTGGGAATCTTGATGTTAATTTTTGTTTAAAATTGCTAATTTTCGATGAAAAAAAAAAGTATCACAACCTAAAATTTTTAGAATTTCTAAGTTCTCGTAGCTTTATGATTTAAGATTGAAATTCTGTTTAAAAAAACTAATTCATAGCGATAAACACTAACATAAAACATGTATAATATTTTCAATAATTTATTAGATAATTTGAAAATTTGTATGTAGCCGTGCAAGATTATGAAATAGTACAAATGTTTCTTAATTCGCATAAGGTTTCCTATGATTTTTTTTTATTAAAAGGGTTTTTTTTTATTTGTAGTTTCAAAATTTTAGATAGGGGAAAGTAAATTCTATAATAAGTAAATACAAAGCATAGCTAAATATATCTTTAAGGTATGTAAAAAAATTTTTGGAAATATTTTCACTATCATATTTCATACTTTTTTTTAATGAAAATAAATATTTACATTACATTTTTTTGCAAAACTAATTAGTACTGCTTCATCATGAAATAAAGTAAATCTTCTGTCATTTTCCAAAAACGTTAGTGTCGATAACGATTTATATATATAAAAGAATGGTAAATAATATTACTCCACACAAAATTACATGAAAAATTACTTTCTTATTGGAAAATAATACATATTAAACGTTTCGAGATGGGACAAAAGTACTACTTTTCAATCTGTAATTGAAGCATAAAGATTCACAGAGTTTAAATAACAATTTACATTGTAATATTTCACAACATATGGCGAGTACTTTAATGAAAAAAAAAATCTGTCCCATTCCGCCCGGGTCTCTCCTATAAAACAACTTCCAGTAATAAAAAGCCAATCAGGTTTTTAACAACAGTGATTGCGAGATTTTTGAGATATCTTTTTACATCACTTTTTCAGATAGACTCTTTCTTATTCTTTATATTTTACACGTATTGTACTTCAGATGACGGAGAGATTAGAAATAGTGAAAGGACAAAAATTCAGTAGCTATGAGGAATTGAAAAAATTTGTAGAAGAATTTCAAAAATGTAATAAACAAAGGTTTCGAAAGCAAAGGTCGAAATATATCGCGCAAGCTCACTTACGAAAGGAATTTAATAAGGAGCTGGTTTACTATGAAATGGAATTTGTTTGCATCCACGGAGGAATTTATAGACGAAGAGGATCTGGGATTCGTGAGACGAGGTTGAAATTATTTTTTTTCCAGCTGAAAATCTTGGAATGAATTCTAAAAATACTAAAAGTAGTTCTACAATTAAGAAGTTTGTTTTTCAGAACACTATGCACGAATTGTCCTAGTTTTTTTAAGTTGAGGGCTTCTCAGGATGGTACAAAGTTAGAAGTAAAAAGTCTGAATATGGTGCATGAAAATCATGGAACGATAGAGGTTTGTTTTAAAACATTTTCTGTCCTAACTCTCTAATATTTTATATAAAATCATTAAAACTAAAAGGTGAATATTTTACTTTTTTTGTCCTGTATTAGGATCCTTTGGGTAGTATTTCCAAGATGGCAAGGGTTTCCACCTGTTTGTTATTAAAGAACAAAAATCAAAATATTACAGAAGAATTGAATGTATCAGTCAACGATGAAATAACATTTACCCCTCAAACGGAGAGTTTGAAGGAAGAAAAAGGTAAATACAAAATCTTTTTTACTTTTAAAATACGTTAATTTGGGCCAAATTCAGACTTCACAATCTTTTCCACTTTTTTTAAAAATTTATCATTTCGTCTGTTTTTAAGATACTTTCCTTTTTTTATTTACTGAGTGAATAGAAAGCAGTAAGAAAATCAAACTACTCTTTGTTGAAAGTTAACTAATTTCCATTGAAAAGCCTACTATTATATTTTTTATACAGAATTAATCTCTTTTGCTTAAAAATTGTACTATTTAGTTGAACATTTTATTATTTAAGTAATGTTTGTTAATTGAAAATTCAACTGTTTCGTTAAAAATTCTTGTCTTCTAAATTCGACCATTTGATAGAAAATTCAACTATTTAGTTACAAAATTAGCCCTTTTGGTCAAAAATTCAACTGCTTTGTTGAAGATTCTTCTTTTTGGATAGAAAATCCGTCCTTTTTTTGTAGAAATGTCATCTTTCTTGGTTAAAAATAAGCTTTTTTTGAAAATTCAACTGCCATCTAAAAAAATTCATCTTATTGGTATGAAAATCCAACTATTGGGTTGAAAATACAACTGTTTTTGGTTAATGTTTAATCTTTTTTTGTTTGAAAATTTGACCATGTGGTTGAAAATTCATCTCTGTAGCTTGAAGATGCAATAATTTTATTAGAAATTGAATTATTTTGTATGAAAATTCAACTATTTTGCTATAAAGTTAAATTCCACTGCTTTGTTGAACATTCGTTTTTTTTTTAATAGAAAATTCGTCCTTTTGGATTGAAAGTTTTATTGTTTTTGGTAGAATAGTCATCTTTTTTGGTTGAAAATTAACTCTTCTGTTGAAAATGTATATTTCCGTTAGCTTTTTTGTTAAAAATAATTATTGTTTGGTTAGAAGTTTAATTATTTTGTGGAAAATTCAACAGTTTTGCGAGGGTCTATTCGCTTCGGAAATCTTGTTTAAAGTCACTATAGAGAATCAAGAAATCAAAGATTCAGAATCAGGAAAATCAGATTAAGATTTGTAAGATTTCGAATAACCCAAGATTCGACAAATATCGACAAAGTTCGACAAATAGTTGAAAAAAATCAAATTTCGATTTTTGAAAATTTTGGGATCGCGGAATTAAAATGATTAAAATCTTTTTTTTTTTTTTTTAATATCAACTATCACATTTTTCGTTAAGAAGTTGAAAATTCAACTACTTCAGGGTGGCGACTTGACCGGGAAAACGCGAAAGACCGGGAAATGGCCGGGAATTTAATTTAAACCCCGGGAATTCCCTTCTGGTCGCAGATTTTACAGATTATCTCAGTTTATTCTAATTAAATCATAATGTATTAATAAATTTTTATTATTTTACGTTATAAAAAAACCTTTTGCAATTTTTAGCTCTGTGAGATGTTTTTTTCGCTGATTTAAGTTTGATAATCGAATTGATGATATTTCAAACATACAGAAACAGTCAGAGTCAGAAAAAAGTTATCTTTTCTATTTTAGTACAGGGAGTTTCCGTAAAGAAATATAATTTCACTTGGAATAGGGAATTTTTGACATATAACGGGATTCAAAAAAAATTATCATTTGGATTTGGAAGAAAGGAATTTAAAAGAATCACTTTTCCAAGTCAGAGTTTGTCAGAATTTGAAAGCTCCCTCGTCCAAATTTTAGATAGAGAAAGTACTTCAAGTAGTTCTTAGAGTAGAAGTAGTATTTCAAAGACGAAATATTGCTGAAGTATAATAGAAAATTTTGTTACATTGTTGGTTGCGAATTCATCTTTCTTTAGTTGAAAATTCAACTACTTGGTTAAAAGTTAAACTCTTTTGTGAACAATTATTTTTTTTTTGCTTGAAGATTCATAATTTTATTTGAAAATTCATCTCTGGTTGAAAATAAACTTTTTAACTAAACATTTAACTATTCCAGTAGAAAATTCAACTATTTTGTTTGAAAATTTATGTACTTTTGGAAAAATTCGCCTTTTTTGTAGAAAATTAATCTTTATGGTTGAAAATTGATTTTTTTTTGGTATAAACTTCAACTATTCCAGTTGAAGATTCATTATTTTAGTTGAAAATTCATCAGTTTGGTTCAAAATCAATTCCTTTAAGGGCCATCCATAAATCTCGTGACAAGTTTTTCTTTTGTTTATATCGTAGTGTCCTTTTTCACTTAATGTCCATTTTCGGTTGACAATTGATCTTTTCTTATTCCAAATTCAAAAATTTGGATGGAAATTTGTGTTTTCATTGAAAATTCAACTATTTCGTTGAAAATCCACATATTTTGTTAAAAATTGATGTTGTTGGTAGAAAATTATCTTTTTCTCTGCAAATTTATCTTCTTGTTTAAAAATTCTTCTTTCCGGTTGAAAATGCAAGTATTCCAGTTACATATTCATCATTTTAGTTAAAAATTCATCTTTTAGGTTGGAAATAAAATTTCTTTTGTTGAAAGTAAAACTCTTTTGTTGAAATTTAAGTTTTTGGTTGAAGATTCATTATTTTAACTAAAAATTAATTTTTTTGGTTGAAATATGAGCTATTTTATTGACAACTTTTTCTTTCTTTGGATGAAAAGGAATTTTTTTGCCGAAAATCGAACCATTTTGTTGAAAATTTGTTGTTTTTTTTTGTTGAAAATTATTATTTATTTGAACTGAAAATATAACTATTATTCCAGTTGAATATTCTAGAATTTTAGTTTAAAATTTATCTCTTCCTGAACATTCATTTTTTGACTAAGAATTTAATTATTCAATTATTGGTTGAAAAATGATCTTTTTTAGTTCAAAATTCATCTCTTTGGTCAAAAATTCAACTGTCCTAGTTAAAGATTCATTATTTTAGTTCGAAATTCATCTTTCTGGTTCAAAATTAAACTATCACAGTTTAAGATTTACAATTTCAGTTGAAAATTTATAACTTTTTTTGAAAACGTAATTATTTTTATGAAAGTTAGTTTTTTTTGTTGAAAGTTAATTCTTTCTTGGAAAGTAATTTTTTTAACTGAAAATTTAACTTATTCCATTTGAATATTCCATATTTTTATTTAAAAATTCTTCTGCTTGGTTGAACATTAATTTTTTGAACCTAAAATTTAATTATTCAAGTTTTGATTGAAAATTTAGCTTTTTTAGTAAAACTTAATTTTTTGTTGTTGAAAATGCAACTATTTCAGTTGAAGATTCATTGTTTTTAGTTGAAAATTAATCTTTTTGGTTTGAAATTCAGCCATTCCTGTTGAAGCCTCATCAGTTTAGTTGAAAATTGAAGTATTTTCTTAAAAATCCGTTTTTTTGTTTGATGAAAATTAATTTTTTGAACTAAAAGTTTAACTATTCCATTTTTTGTTGGAAATTGATATTTTGTAGTGGAAAATTTGAGTATTTGTTTCGAAATTCATTTATTTTACAAAATTTGGTCTGCTCTGTTAAAGGATGTTTGGAAAGAATGTCATTGAATTAAAATAAATGTTTGCGTTTAGCGGCGAATATGAATAAGTAACTTTTAGTTGACCGGAAAAATTGAAAATCTTGACCGGGAAATGACGGGGAATTTGAAATCGTCCGCCAAATCGGCACCCTGTACTTGGATAATAGTTGAATTACTTTGTTAAAAATTCATTTTCTTGGTTGAAGATTCATCATTTTAGTTGAAAATTCATCTTCTTGGTTGAAAAGTTAATCAGTTTGTCGAAAATGCATGTATTTTGTTGAAAATTCGTCTTTTTTGGTAGAGAATTAATCTTCTTGTTTGAAAATTCATCTTTTTGGTTGAAAATTCAACTATTTGGTTCAAATGCAATATATTTCGACTTGAAATCTTGGGAATTTAAAGAATTTTAATTTGAAGTCAATATGGTCCCTAGGTTGATTTTATTTAAAAAAAAATGATTCCCGTATAATTCCCTTATTTTCCTGAAAAACCACCCTATTATCCCTGTTTTGAGAGCATTTTGGGTTGTAAAATAAACTTTTTTTCTTTTAGCAAGCCCTACATTTTCCGAGAAATCTGAAATGAGACAATGCACAGCATCATTACCATTCTCTATGAAAGAGTTGAGACAAAGAGCAATAAAGGAAGAGTTTTTAGCTGGCACGAGTAATTCGGATGACGAAGGCAGTATTGCTTCTAATTCTGATATTGATGACGAAGGCGGCATTGAGAGCCAAGTAACTGACAATACCAATAAATATGGTAAACCGTTTCCATTTAATCAAACGTGTACATCTGCTGCTACTCAAACCAACTCTAAGATCTACAGCATCGAAATGTTTCGAACAAACAACAATGCCATTTTATTTTACACTGGTTTGGAATCCTACGACAAATTTGAAGCGGTTTACAACTCTTTGGAACCGAACAAACCACCCTTTCTTCATTATCAGGGCGACGTGACTTCTATTAGTAAAGAAGATCAGTTATTTTTAACGTTGATGAAAATATGGCGAAACACTGAAGATTATGAATTATCCTTGTTCTTCGGAATCAGCAAAATGTGCGTTTTCAATGTGTTGATTACATGGATTAATTTTATGCATCAAATGTGGTCGATGACTGATTTGTGGCCAAGTGAGGAATTTATAATCTACTACATGCCTAAATTATTCAAACAGTATTACCCCTCAAATAAATTTCTTCGAAATGTCTCGAGGATTGCACAGCTGCATGAGGACAGTATTCAGAATGCTGCATACGAAGAGGATCTGGACTTATCTAATCCAGAGAATAGACAACTTGTCTCGGATCGAATCTATGTTAAAAAATTAGTCAATTTAACTAAGAGGTTTAAGATACTTCGAAAGTCGTTGAAAATGTGCTACGCTCCTCTTGGGCAGAAAGTATATGAGATTTGCTTAATGATGTGTAATTTTACAGAGGATCCAAATACGTAATAACTAATCTTTAGTTTCTAATTTGTGATTGAGAATGGTAAGCTATGGAAAATTTATGAAGGGCTTAATAAGATGTAAAGAACAGGGTGTCTACTCACCCGGAAAACCTGCGATTGTCTGGAAATTTGTATATACCTGTAAAGACCTGTAAATGTCGTTGTATTTTTTTTTTTAAGTCAGGGAATTTTTTTGAGAGCTTGCTTAAATTTTGTTTAAATTTTAATATGAAATTCAATATTTTTTCAATTGTAAAAGTAGCTTTATATTACTGGGTTTAACTTTTTTTGTGAAAATTCGTTTTTTTTTGTTGCAAATTAATTTTTTTTAAATGGAAATTCAACTCTTATTGAAAATTCGTTTTTTTTTCGGCTCAAATATCAACTATTACATTTTTTTTATTGAGGATTCATATTTTTTGGATGAAAATTTAATTACTTGGTTTAAAGTTAAACGTTTTTGTAGAAAATTAAATATTTGGGTTGAAGATTCATCATTTTACATTAAAATTCATTTCTTTGGTTGAAAATTTTACTACTTTTTTGTAAATTAATTATATTGCACCATACTAGTTAAAAATTCA
>CAKNXH010063296.1:155869-172173 GCA_932178445.1 Andricus quercusramuli
AAAATATACCTATTAAATGTTTTGTTAAACATGTATCTTTTTAGTTGAAAATTCGTCGTTTTTGGTCAAAAATTAATCTTTTCGATTGAAAATTCAACTATTCCAGTAGAAGATACGGAACTTTAGTTTAAAATTGATCACCTTTTGGGGAAGTTTAACTATTTTGTTGAAAACTAATTTTTTTGCTTGTAAATTAATCTTTTTAAATGAAAATTCAGTATTCGATTTTTTCTTGGAAATCTATATTTTTTAAATGAAAATTTAACTATTTGATCGAAAATTCATGTACTATTCCGATAGAAGATTCATAATTTTAGTTGAGAATTTATACCTTTGTTTGAAAATTTAATTATCTGGTTATAAATTAATTTTTATTGTTTGGATATTAATTTTTTGTAACTGGAAATTTAACTATTCGATTTTTTGTTGAAAATTTATCTTTTTTCTTTGAAAATTTCACTGTGCGATTGAATATGTATCTATTTTTAATAAAGATTCAATGATTTGGTTAATAATTCAAGTATTTTGTTGAAAATTCGTCGTTTTTGGTAGAAAATTCATCTTTTTGGATGAAAATTCAACTTTTTAGTTAAAAATTCATCTATTGTTTGATAAAGTTACTTTCACAACTGGAAGAAATAGTTATTCAATTTTACATGCGAATAGTACTATTTTGACACATTTAGATACATAAACAAGGACTGAAAAAACATTATTTATAATGAACTCGCTATATGAAAAATTATACCTGGAAAAATCTTGAGATACTTGGAAAAAACGTAGAATTGTCAGGGAATTTTTTTTCAGGATTTGAGTAGACACCCTGTAAGAAATGTTTAATAAATATTGTACAAAGTTGTCATTTTATCGTTAAATTAAATTGATATACATTTATTAGGAAAAAAGTGACTTTATTGTATCAACATTATTTTTAATAATTTACGTTTTGCACGACAGCCGTAAAGTTAAATATTTTTCATAATTTTTTAAATTAAATTCCGTGAATTTATTACTTCCTGCTGTTTCATAAAAATTGAACTTTTTGTCACAAGTGTGCAGAATATGGTTCTCACAAAATTTTAATGGAATTAGTAAGTTTTTCATATTACAAAAATCTTTTTATCCTGCGTTTCCCCTTTATAAAATTCTCCCTTTTTTATCTTCAAATATGCGATGTTTGCACATGAAATATTTGAATTACTTAGGAAATTCTCTGAAATTAGTAAACAAACGTAAGAACTATAAGAACTATATTGTTCGTTTTACATCTACAAAATTATTATATTCCAAACTAGAGTGTGTAGTGAAAGCTTAATTTTTTTCAACTTACAGAATTATTTATCGTAATCAATTATTTTTGTTAAATTTTACTTAAAAATGTTTTAAATTAATTTTTATATTTAAAATTAATTTTTTTGCTACAACTATAATATAGAACAAGGTATTATATCGTAATTACGATACACTGTTCCTTCATTTATTTTTTTTTTACTCTAAAAAAACTTGATGCCGAAACATGTTGAAAATGTTAAAAACAGGAGACAGAAGTTGTTGTACATAATATAAAATTGAAACAGCTAAAAAATATATCGTTATTTTAAAAAGAAATATCAGAAGTTGAACACTTTTTAACTGAAATGTATAAAGTTAAATGCCTTATACAAAAATTGAATATTCCAAGTTGATCAACTGCAAAGTTAAATGTTCTAACCTAAACAGTTTTAATTAAACGTTCCAAATTGAGCCACTTGAATTCTAACTCTGTAGAGAAATGTTGTGCAGTATCAAATTTTATTTTAAACAATTGCGAATGTTAATTTTGCTCATTTCAAACTTAACTATTTAGGATTCCAATAAAACTTTGAAGCTGAAATATTTTTTCGCTAATTTTTAAAAAATAAATATTTTAGTTGCTCAAACTTAAACTATTTTATATTTGAGTTTGAGAGCACTGAAAAGTGTAGTTTTAAATATACATTTCAAGTCTTAATTATAGTAAGGGAGAAATGTTAAATTTTTGATAGAAATATTTAATTATACTGAGAAGCAGTTAGAAGTATCACGATTTGCGAATTAATGATGGAATTTTTAAAAGAGAAAATGATTTAAAACATATGTACATATTGTGTACTTAATAAATTTTATTTTTCATAGTAATAAATTCTTCAGTGTCAGAAATCATTTAACATTGTTTAAAAATATAACATATGAAAAGATTGTTTCTTCTTTTCTACATGTAAAAATAAATGTTTAACCTTTCGTATTTCTCCTATTTTTCTCATAAAAAATTAACCTATTTGCCTTTTTGAATTTATTCAAACTAGTTATCGGGATGTATTTTGTATAAATTTGAATTTTTGGCGCTTTTCTTATCTTGGCGCATGCGTACTTCGAAATAGAAACCCATGTGGTCAAATGTGGTATTTGTAGGTTATGTTGCTTTGTATTTTCGTGAAGTGTGCGTGATGCGGTCTGTGTTTATCGTTTCTAATTTTACGAAAAGTAATTAGTGATTTAATATTCATGGAAGGATATTGTGTTAAATAAGCAGAAAAATGAAGAACAAACCTTTGCGTCACAAGGAGACTAATACTTTTAAGGTTAGAGATTATCCACAAAATGTTTTAAATTCTAACCTAATATACTTTTACTATAATTTCTCTTTGAATGATTTATCCAGACACACCTGTGTATATGTACATAATCATTATATTTCATTCAAATTTTTGTTATATCCCAGAGATTTGAAATTTTTATTAGTATTGTTACATTTTATGGTATTGCCAAAAAATTGATCACTGTCTCAGTGGTTCCAGTACACGGTACGTCTGAACCAAGTTTAAATGAAAGTTCCAAGTAAATACAATTTTTTGATTGTTTATGGTAATACGGGATTTCACGAAAAATTTAAGATGAAAATTAAAATAACCGATTTTGTGTTTTTTTTTTAAATAGATTTTTCAAATTAATTACTGAGAAGTTAAGAATTTTTCTTATCTTTATATGATTATATGCTTAATATTAGTTTAGATTTTTGTACATTTAGATGTTTTTATTCAATGCGTGGCTGTCACACCACGAACATTTCAAGATAACAATGCAAATAATAGCAATTGTGTTTTTTGAAAACTTAAATTCACATGGTAAATATTGATTAACATTTTTTTAATAGATTTTTTTTATTGAACCTAGTTGTCTGTCACATCTACGAAAATTTTAAGATGAAAATTAAAATAATCGGAATGGTGTTGTTTAAAATAAAAAAATATTTTTTTATTTAATTACTAAGAAGAGCAATTCCATGTCAAATCATCTGAAGAATTTCAGCTATTGTTAGTAATGTTTATGAAAATTCTAGTATCCGTTCTCTTAGGACCTTAGGTGTTTAATGAAAAACACTTAAATATAACGTGTGAAAAAATCATAAAACTTAGGAGGTATTCAAAATTGAAAATTTTCGTCCTTTTTTTAAAACTTTCATAACTTTGGTGATTTTAATGATATTGAGGTGCATTTTTCAAAATTGTTCACAATAAGACGCAATTTTTCAACAAATGTTAAAAAAACAAAAGCTTCTTTAATTTTTCAAAAACAAATTTTAAAACTGAATTTTTTAAAAAATCCACTTTTTATTTTCTTTATTTTTTCTTATAGATAGCTTACAATGTCCTTTAAGCCCTAAAAATATCAAAATAGGATCTCCCTTAGTTTTCGTGATATAATTAAAAACTTACGTCGAAACGTTGCACACGATCTGAGAAACTATGTTA
This sequence comes from Andricus quercusramuli, assembly GCA_932178445.1. NCBI lineage: Eukaryota > Metazoa > Arthropoda > Insecta > Hymenoptera > Cynipidae > Andricus > Andricus quercusramuli. Next base: position 159,640 of record CAKNXH010063296.1, read on the forward strand.
ACCAATAGACGGATATTATACTCTTATGCACGAACTTCAGAGTTGAGATTTTTTTCAGAAACTCTATTTAAAAATTTGTTTCTGAAAAATCAAAGAGATTTGTGAAATTTTGTTTTCAACCAATATTTCGTCAAAACTGCGCCTGATTGCAAATAATTAAAAAAAATATACTTAAATATAATTAAAATCAACAAAGATATGAAAGTTTGAAAAAAGGACCAGAATTTGCAATGTTGAATATCCGAAGTTTTTTGAATTTTTCACAAATTATTTTAGGGGTTTTCCTTCAACACCTAAGAAAACAGATATTAGAATTTTAATAAAAATTACTAATAATAGCTGAAAATTTTCAGATGATTTGTCATGAAATTGTTCGAAGTGAAGAAATGTTCATAAGTTTATATGGTAAATATTGGTTCAAATTTTGTGTAATATTTTTTTTTTATTTAATTTTGTTATCTATCACCCCCATGAAGATTTCAAGATGAAAATAAAACACTTTTTAGTTGAAATGTACAAAGTTAAATACCTAATTAAAGAATGGAATATTCCATAGTCATCAACTGCAATGTTAAATGTTCCAACTTGAGCAATTTTTAATTTGAGTTTTAAGAACATTGAAGAGTAGGGCAAAGTAAAAATGTTTAATTAAATCAAATCGTTTGACCTGGGGGAAAAAAATTTTAAATAAATTTTTTGCTCAATAACAATTTTTTGGAAATTGTGCAAAAACCTTTTTTCTTTGGATTGACTCATATGCACACATTTTAAAAATAGTTGAATAAATCGAACCTGGAATTTATTCAGCTTGAACCGAAGAAACATTTTATCATTTTGCTTTTTCGCAGAAACACTTTTGTCGTGATCTGGGATTTCATATTTTTCTTTTGTGATTTTGGAACGTTATAAATACCACGAAAAAAAATGTTTCCCATGAATAAAAAATAATAATAACATATTTCATTGGTTCAAGCTGAAGAAATTTCAGGTTCTAATCAATGCAAAAAACATGTTTTTGTACAATTTCAAAAAATGTTAAATAAGGCAAGTTTTTTTTTCAATTAAAGAAATGTTTAATTTTAAATTTAAAAAAGAGAACAGAAGCTATTAATCGATTTCAAATTTTTTTCTTTACTTTTTTGGGCGTCAACCCACAAATTGTTATCCCTCAGCTCAAACGATTCAATTCATTTTAGCATTTTTACTTCGCTCTACTGAAGAATGTAGTTTAACATTTGCGTTAAAAGTATTAATTATAGTAATAAAAATGGTGCATATTTAACTAATTTTATTTTTTCACGGACTTTTTTATATCACTGTGAATGGATTTCCAACGACCTAAGTATATCCAATTTTCCAAAATAAATTCTTCAATGGCAGAAATCATTGAGAAATCATTGAAAATTATTTAAAAATATAACATTTCGTATAAGAAGATTGTCTGTTCTTTTCGACATCTAAAAATAAATGTTTAATCTTTCCCCTATTCTTCCCCGTCATTTTCCACTTTTCATTTGAATAATAAATTTTTTTCTAAAATTATCCGAGAAAAGTATTAATATCAAGTCACAATATAGAGTAAAGTTTCAGCATTTTAGACGACTTCGTTTAGAAATTATAAATAAAAAAAGTACGCAGAATGCCTTGTCACGCACTTTTCGCAACCTGCAGGTTGCAAATGAAAATTGCTAAACAATAATAACACCATTTTTTAAATATCTTAGATTCACAGATATCACTTATATTGAGTTGAAAAAGATAAAAATCAAGAATAGTGTTCAATATTTTAGATGTGAGGATTTTAAAAAGCAGTTCAAAATCTGTCCCATATGGTTTTTGTCTGGCCATGCTGCATTGATAGTTTATGATAAAACACGAAAATATTGATGCGAACCCTTAATTAAAAAAATATGATATTTTAGTCAAATTGGAAATTTGGTTGTTTTTGAAAATCTCTTTATATGAAATGGTTAACTTTTTGGCAATCATCCTTGTATACACCGAAATATTTATACAGTTTTGCATTTGCTATATTTCTCAATTTTGGAAGTATCCAAATTTATCTTCAGATAGGAATAAAGTTGCAAAAAGTACGGTGGGAATTTTCTCCATCAAACGTTTTTCCAACTCCTCCAATTAGATTGCAAGTTCATATAGTCTGTTTATAAGTCATTTAATTCGCATTTAGTTCAAATTTAAATTTTCAGTCAATATATTGAAAATAGAAAAATAAATAATTTTTTTAGAATAGTTCAACAGTTCGATAAGTCTAAATTCTTACTTGTTCAAATCTGAAAAATAATTGTGGCTGCTGAGGCCGGAAAATTATAATTTTTTGTCTTCACCGGCATTTGAAAAAATTGTTTACTCAAATTAATTATCTATGAGAAATACAGTAAATTAAAAAAAAATAATTCGCATTAATTTTTCTAAGTTTGCAACTAATTATTTGATTTTTTAGCACAAACCATTTTCGGTAAGGGTAACAGAAATCGATGTCGATGTATTCCATCGAGTTTCCCATCGAAATGAAGACGACACCGATGAAGAAACCCATTTCTATCAAGCAATTCAGAAATGGAACGTGCTTAATCTTTCCGAAAATTACAGCAGCCTCAAAAAAGAACTGCGAAACATCGTCACATTAGCACAACTCCTGTACAGTAAACAAGATGTGCTTGATACACTTATGAAATATTTAAAACTGAAAGACCCTCTTTGCTTGCAAACAGTCTTAGAGTAAGTAATTTAAATTCCTGATCTAAAATTCATAATCAGTTTCAATGTTATGTTGTTGTCTGGTATAGTGAAATAGTTTTTTGTCTTTATTTGTGGAAAAAATTCATAATCTTTTCAATAATTTCCAATTAAAACCGCTATCATTACCCACTTCTATTTGTAATTTAAAAAATTGTTACAGGATAATCGTTGCAGTGGCGAGAGACTTACAGAATGAATTCTACGAACATTTTCCAGAATTCTTGTCGGCTATCATTGATCTTTTGCACACTAAGGATGTCGACCAGCTTGAGTATACTTTTACAGCCTTGGCTTACTTATTCAAATTCTTGTGGCGATATTTAATTAGAAACGTGGATAAAGTTTTCATTCTACTTTTGCCCCTTTTATCTGATTCTCGGCCACATTACATAAATGCTTTCGCTGCTGAAAGTTTCGCCTTCGTGGTTAGAAAAGTCAAAGACAAAAAGGTTTTTTTAACTCTAGTATTAAGTGCATTAGAACAAACTCAGAATGGAGTCCTAGGTTGCGGAAAATTGTTGTTTGAGGTAATTTCTGGAATATCAAATCAATTCCACTCTTCTGCAGAGGATTTACTCCCTCTGTATCTCGAATCACTTCAAGACGAGTCACTAAATCAGGATCTCCTCTATCGAGTCTTGACAGAAATTATAAAAAACATTCTTGACACGATTCATTACCAAAAATGCGACGTTTTGTGGACATCTTTCTTTCGCGTGACTGATAAATTGATAGAAAGCTGTTCAGTCTTCCAAAAATCTCCAGGAAGAGAAGATCCTATGATTCTTATCCTTCGTCTCATGTTTAACGCCGTCGCCGATAAAGGCGGAAGAATGGTTAAGGATCCAGTGACAGTCGCAAAAAAATTTGCAGAATTCGTAAAAATTTTCGAAAATAACACTGGAGTTTTAGAAGAAGTTCTTAAACTTTCTACAAATTTGCTTCTCGCTCCATGTATAAATATAAGCCAAGAAACTGGAAGTTACCTAGTGTTGAGAATTTTATCAATACCACATACGGAATTGTTGCTGACCATCGTTGAAAAATTGATTCCTTTCACCTCCTTCGAATCTCTAGTCCTGCCATATTTGCTTAAAATCAACATTGAGCCAGATTTCAGAAGTAAAGTTTTGCGCTTGCTCGCGAAGATAATAAAAGAAAAAGCTCCTCCTTCTCTCGGTGGAATATCGCTTCAAAAATGGCGCAAATTCAACTTGAACGTTCGGAGTGAATCCATTGATGGGGACTTTTTACTGAAGAACTTGAAAACCTTGGAAGACGAACCCTCAGAAGATGCACTTCGTGTTTTATTGATACTTCCTCATCTGAATCCTTTGAACAAGCATCTTAAATCTTCTTTATTAAAGAGTTTAGTTTTCCTTCATGAAAAGATGATCGAAACATCTGATCCACAGGAAATCAATAAACTAGCCTTCCCATTCTTACTAGCAGTCGATTCTGCTGTTCATATACTGAGCCCTGACGATTTTTATCAGTTTCTCAATTCTAAGTTTAATGTATTGGCATTGACGCAAAAGCACAAGGATCAACCTGCAATTTTAAACTCGCTAGACTTGAGTTTAACTTATCTAAATGAATCCCAGTTCCGTGAAAACATCATCAACAACACAACCTTCGATTTCTTGCATGGATTTCTAACAGAGAAACTGGGATCCGAGAATCCAGGAATTCGTTTAACAGTAACGCATCTTTTCTCCTTGTTTAAAAATGTAGCGGGTCTTAAAACAGAAACGGAAAATAGTGGAAGAGATGTATTTGAGCTTCTCTACTTAGCCGAAAATCAACCAGCCACGGTTCATAAATACAGAGATAAGTTATTGCACTTGGAGGCTTTAAATTTCGAGAGCCAAGCACTGATTTGTTTAGACCCGTCTTATTATGATGTGCCACTTTATTATTTAATCGGTAACTTGTATCTGAACTTCTCACTTCTCTGGGATCCTGTTTGTAAGATTTTGGGTACTTACGCGAACAAAAAATGTCCACAATTCTGGCCAATATTTCTTTCTCAATTGACAAGAGAGATCAAAGTTTCAAGTCCTTATATTTCGGCATTTAATTGCGACATTATGTCTTCGCTAGAAAAAGGAATTTGTGACAATGATGAGAAAGTTGACTATGAAAATTATAGACTTCTGCTTTGGAAATCTATGGCTCATTTCTCTGAGTATTGTGAGACGAAGAATCGGGATTTGACGGTGTTGTTTATAGATTATGTTGAGAAGTTCGTTTTTAAATCTAATAGTGAAGATGGAAAGTCTTGCAATATTGAAAAACGTAAAGAGGTGAATTCGGAAGAGTTTGAAGAAGAGGAGGATGAGGAAATAAAAGAAGAGGATACGGAAGAAAATTATGAGAAGGAAGGTGAAAATGTGGTTGAAGATATGAAAGAAGATGCAAGTAAAATTAAAGTCAACAAAAAGAAAAAAGATAATAAGGAACCTCAATCAAGAAACAAGATGAAGCTTCTCCTTGCCCAAATGCAAGTTTTCAGCAAAGTTGTAAATCCGAAATCTCTCTACAGAGAACCCGAGATGTTCAAAATCTATTTGGATCTCTTAACATCAAAAAATTTCGAGGTTCAAAAAGCTGCTCTGAATTGTCTTTTCGCCTACAAACACAAGTATCTTCTGCCTTACAAGGAACACCTGAATAATTTTGTTGACGAAAAACAGTTGAAAAGCGAGTTGACTCATTTTAAAATCACCAAGGAGGACAGCATAATTGAAGAAGATCATCGCGAAGGTCTCCTTCCAATTTTGATGAGGATCATCTACGCAAAAATGACAATGAGAGTCGGAATGAGAACCGGAGGCAAAGCAGGTGGAATTCTTCGTAGAAAGATGATACTTCGATTTCTTGCAGGGGCAGAAGAAGAAGAAATGTTTACATTCGTTCAGATGGCTTTCAAACCTTTCCAAAGTCGTCTTCCAATATCATTAGGAGGCAGTGTCGATCTGAGGCAAATGGTTAGTGATGTGATAAGCCAAGTTGATCTGACTAATGTCACACCTCCAAAGAGACTTCAAAGCGCTGTTAATCTTCTTGCGATTTTGATAGAGCAGTTTGGAGGGAAGATGATGGAGAAATTACTGCCTCATCTTTTAAGAATTTTGATCTGCATTTTGGCTCAGGTCACTGGAATTCTCAACAAATCGGATGAAATTCATTCCGGATTCTTACCATCAATCAGAAACGTAAGGACAAGTTGCATCAACATTCTGGCTAGGTTCTTCGTTCATTTTGAGAATTACAAGTGGACTACTTCGGAAATTGACTCAGTATTCGACATCGCAGTTTTTCCCTGGCTTGAAAAATTGCCTGTGGAAGGTATTCATAGTCCAACTGCTTTATTGAAAATGTTCTTGGCTTGGAGTCAGAATCCTCGGTATTATTCTCTGCTTGTAAAACACCAAGAAAATGACGAGACCTTTACGCCCTTGGTGTACATAATGCGATTGTTATTGGGACCTAAAACTCATCCCTCAGTCGCAAACACAATTCTAGAAATGATCGAGAAGATGTTGACTCTGCAGGACTACGATAAATCAAATCAAGATCCTGATGCGATGGAAGTAGATGAGAGAATTGAATCTCTGAATTCTGTGGTTTCAAATGTTTTGGAAATGAACTGGACTTCTTTACCCAAGGGAATAAATTATGGATCTGCGATTCTCCTCCCCCATGTCACAAGTATTCTAGAATACGCAAGGAGGAAATTGGAAAAGATCAAGAAGTTCAATAAGGGTGTCAAAAAGTCAGAGCTTATTATTCTCTCGAGAATTTCCGAGTTTGTCTCTGACAGTGAAACTAGTGATACACTTTTATCCCTGATTGTTCCAATCTTGGTTAAAAAAGCTTCTTTGGGAGAGTCTGAAGAAACGATAGTCGACCTTCTCACGACGGTCACGAATCTTATCAAAAATGTAAAGAATCCTGAACAGCATATCAGAATCCTCACTCCGTTGCTCAGTTGTATTTCTGGTGTTCTCCCCAGAAGAGACTTGATTCAGTTGTTCAATATTATTGCCAGCAGATCATCAGAGAATATCCGAGAGAATATGATTCGAGACTTTAATTTATTACAGGCTCTCAATTCCTGCGATGTGAAGTGGGTCGACCAGCCAGACTTTCAAAAAAGACTGGATACGTTTGAGGAATTGAATTCTCTTATTGGAAAGAATGAAGTCTCCCTTGAATTTGGAGTTGCTGTTATCCACAATTGTTTTTTCTTTTTGAAGACTGAAAAAGATTTAGCGATTCGAGACAGTTCGGGACAATGTTTGAAAGACGTCGGCCAAAAATTGGCAGAGAATCACAAAGGAAATCCGGTTGATAGAAGATATCTAATAGATGATACAATTTTGGGAATGGTCAGGAAAAGTTTGAGAAGCAAAAACGAAACTCTAAGACTTCAGTCTATAGCCTTTTTGGGCCACATGGCTCTTGAGTGTTCGGAAGTTCATCCAGTTTTGCGAGATCTATCTCAGTTAGCTAATAAAGTTGATCCTGAAGTTGATTTTTTCGAAAACATGCAGCATTTACAGCTTCACAGAAAAGCCCGAGCACTTTTGAAGTTTTGTTCAGTGGCTAAGACACTTCAGAGAGCACCAAATCCGAAGACGTTAACTCAATTTATTCTTCCTCTTGCTTCGTCTTATCTGTGTAATGAAGACTTCGCGAATAAAAACAGCATTGTGGATGCTTCTATCGAAACTGTAGGAACCGTTTGTCGCTTGCTACCTTGGCATCAGTATGAAGTAATTTTAAAGTATTACTTGGATAAGCTGAGAGGTTCGTTTGAATTTCAGAGACAACTTGTTAGGCTCATTGTGGCTATTTTGGATGCCTTTCATTTCGATCTTTCGAAGTATAAGGAAATTAAACCTTTGTTGGAAGCTGAACAGTCATTGGTTTTGGAGAAGAGTCATGTGTCTATCTTAGAAGAAACTCTTATTATTGATGGAGAGAATGCAGACAATGTTGATAAGCTCGAAGCGGAAGTAAATCTTGATGAAGCTTTAGCAAAAGAAGTGGATAACGATTTACCTTCAGAAGAGGTTGAAGAAATCTCTGCTGGGAAATCAAGCGACGTACCAGCGATGGAAAGGGAGACAGTGCTTTCTAACTACATGGCGAAGAGACTTGTCTTCAGCATCTCAAAGGTCCTTTTGCCCCAATTGCAACGAGCAATTGTCGCAAGAACTCATCATGAAAACAGTCACAAAGTGAACAGGAAAAGAACTGGCGATGAGAGAGAAGAGGAAGAATTGATGAGAGTTCCTGTTGCTCTCGCAGTTGTTAAGCTTCTTCAAAAATTACCTGAGGGAATGTTAGACTCAAATCTTCCTGGTATTTTCATGAAGCTCTGCACGTTCCTGAAATCGAAACTCGAATCGGTTCGAAGAGCAACTCGAGACATTCTAAAGAACATTATGATCACTCTTGGTCCTGTGTATCTTCACCATTTGTTGAGGGAAATGAACACTCTTTTGACGAAAGGTTTCCAGGTTCATGTTCTTGTTTTCACGATTCAGTCTGTCTTGGATTGTTTGAAGCCCTTCTTAAAACCGGAACACGTCAATTCAAACTTAAGAAGCATTTTGTCAGTTTGCAAAGTTGATTTATTCGGGTTAACTGCTGAAGAAAAAGATATTATTGGGATTGTGAAGAACACGTCTGAAGCTAAGTCAACGAAGAGCTACGCCATATTTCACACATTGGCAGAGTTTATCAGCGAATCATGTCTGATAGATATCATGCTGCCACTGAAAGAAGTTCTTGGGAAGACACATTCGCATAAAACGCTGTATAAAGTTGGAGAATGTTTGAGACGAATTTCTATGGGTTTGGCGGATAATAAATTCATAGAGGCTAGGCAAATGTTAATTTTTCTCTATGGTGTTATTTCGGAAAGCATTCCAGATCTTGTCCCAGCAAAGAAGGAGAATAAACCCAGTGAAAAGGAAGTCGTAGCTCGATCACGTCAAAACCCTGACTGTTTTCTTATTCAGCCAGAACCGAAGAGCAGAATGGGTGCAAAAACTTGTGCAAGAAAGACGAGAAACACTAATGCTCATTATCTGGTTGAATTTGGACTGGAACTGAATCACACTTTTTTGAAGAGGGATAAATTTGCTGGTGTTGAATACAAACCGCTTTTGGATCCTTTTGTGCCAATTTTGAATGAGAGTCTCAAGTCTCAACATGTGAAGATAAGTACCCTAGCGCTGAAATGTCTGAATTGGGTAATAAAAATGGACCTGCCCAGAGTCCATGAATTAATATCCGAGATCTGCTCTTCAATATTTAGTATTCTCCACAAATACGCAGTGGCCGGTTTGAGCAAAGGAGATAATTACGACTTAGTGATGGCAGCTTTTAAATGCACTTCAGTTATCCTGCGGAACGTAAAACATTTCACAATAAGTGCAGATCAGTTAAAATTGCTGATAATTTACGCTGAGCAAGATCTTCACGACAGTGAAAGACAAGCGACAGCTTTTGGTCTCCTCAGGGCAATTATCAGTCGAAAAATGATTGTTCCCGAGATGTATGATGTCATGCACAAAGTGGCGATACTGAGTGTGACTTCGGAATTAGATCACGTGAAACTACAATCTCGACAAGTCTTCTTCTCATATCTCATTGATTATCCTCTTGGCAATAAACTCAAAGATCATATTAACTTCTACACTACTCAACTCAGCTATGAGCTCCAGCCAGGTCGAATAAGCGTTTTAGAAATGATTCACAGCATTGTCACAGCATTTCCAGAGAAAGAACTCGTCAAATATTCTGGTTCTTTATTTGTTTCGGTAGGCGTCAGGCTTATAAATGACGAGGATCCTGCCTGTAAAAAACTTTCTGCGAAATGCATCAGACAGATGATAAAGCGTCTTCCAAATAATCAAAGGAACGAACTCTTCGATGTTGTGATGACCTGGATGAAGGGCAAAAAGATCACGCACAGAAGTTTGGCTCTTCAACTCTGCGGAATATTTATTCTTGTTGAAACCGAGGGTTTCGAATCAAGACTCGAAGAAGTGTTGCCTTTTTTGTTGAAGCAATTTCACGCTCATGTGGATGAATCTAAACCAGGGCGTTTTGTGAAAGTTCAAAATTTTACTGGAAGATCTGGAGAAGTTGGAAAGAATATAAAAGATCCAGAGAGACTGAAGGATCATCACTTGATTCTTGTTCTGCAGGTATTGCTGAAGGTGGCTGCGAATTGCACTGCTTTTTTGAAAGATGATAAGTTCAAGGATCATGTGCATTCCTTTGCTGGTAAGCTTCTATTCGTGTAATATTTACAAAATCGTAATCTTCAATTAAAACAATATTTCCCTCCTTTACAAAATTAATCTTAAATCTACTCCTTTTCTTCCAGATCAAAGTCAATCTCTGCTGGCGCATCCACACTTGTGGGTTCGATTAGCAGCAAGTCAGCTACTCGGATTTATACTCTCGGCTCTTGATACTGAAAAAGTAGAGCATCTTTTAAAAAATCCAGATGAGGTCCCAGAATCTGGATACATATATTCCGACCCAGTCAGCACTTTAAGAAGCTTAACACTAGATTTGATCGCTCAGTTGTATCCAGATATGACATTGGAAGAATTATCGGATCAAATAGTCAAGAATTTGGTTTTCATTGCAAGACTCTTGCAGTCCTTAGATGTTGGGGGTGTTAAATCTGGAGAAAGCAAAGAAGTTCCGAATGAGACTGATAAAAATAACATGTTTTCGCTTCTCTGGATGGTTAAGAAAATGAGGAAGAGTGTGAACCTCGAAGTGACTCAATCTCCGAAATCTGTATCAGTTGTAAGTATTTTAATTCAACTTTTTTTTCAAATTTAATTGTAATTCATTTGTTCATTTGATCATTCGTTTTTCTTTCAGAGGCTTGCAGTTTTTAAATGGACAGCCGGAATAGTAGCTATGATTCCCATCCAATTTTTGCAACCACTTTTGTTCCATCTGATGTCGCCTTTAGTGAGAGAAATGATAACTACTGAAGAATCAAATGCTCCCTTACGACAATTAGCAAAAGAAGTATCCGGAATGATAAAGAAAAAAATGGATAGAGAGGAGTACGTTAAATTACTGAGTACAATTCAACAGAAGATTGACACTAGAAAAGCTGAAAGGAAAAAGTCTCGAAAGCAACAGGTATGTTGGTTTATGTACTAGTTTATTTTACTTTTGCTTCCTCATAGAGGAAGCTTTGTAATGGTAACATTTTTCAAATTTTTTAAATTCATTTAATTGAACCCTCCCTAATTTAAAAATGTCGAATACAATGTTCTAAGCAATTGTCCGGATGTGTGTGTGTGTGGATGTGTGGATGTGTGGATGTGTGGATGTGTGGATGTCACGCTTTTTTGTGAACACGATAACTAGAAAACCGTCGCAGATAAATTGATGAAATTTGGAGAGCTAATTTTCCTCACTAATATCTTGAAACTGACCGAAGGATTTCAAAAAATATGTATTGCATTTTTTTCTAGCACTCAATAATATTTTAAAAATCGGTTTTTTATAGCAAAACTTTTTTCATTCGCATAATTCAAAGTTGATGCAAGAATATAAAAGATGCCTTGGTTCGGGACGAATCGATTGACCTATAATATTAATACATTTTATTGAAGAGTAGGGAAGTTATGGTAATTTATATATTTTGAAAATCGGTTTTTTATAGTAAAACTTTTTTCTTTAGCATAATTCAGAGTTGATGCAAGAATATAAAAGATTCCTTGTTTCGAAACGAATCGATTGACCTACAATAATCATGCATTTTATCAAAGAGTAGGGAAGTTATGGTAATTTATATATTTTGAATATCGGTTTCTTATAGTAAAACTTTTTTCATTGACATAATTTAATGTTGATGTAAAAACAGAAAAGATGTGTTGATTCGAGTCAAATCGATTGACCTATAATATTAATAAATTTTATTGAAGAGTAAGGAAGCTATGGTAATGCATAATATTTGAAAATACGGTTTTTCATAGTAAAACTTTTTTCATCAGCACAATTCAAAGTTGATACAAGAATGTAAAAGATTCCTTGGTTCGGGACGAATCTATTGATCTATAATATTAATACATTTTATTGAAGAGTAGGGAAGTTATGGTAATTTATATATTTTTAAAATCGGTTTTTTATAGTAAAACTTTCTTCACTAGCATAATTCAGAGTTGATGCAAGGATATAAAAGATTCCTTCGTTCGAAACGAATCGATTGACCTATAATAATAATGCATTTTATCAAAGGGTAGGGAAGTTATGGTAATTTATATATTTTGAAAATCGTTTTTTTGTAGTAAAACTTTTTTCATTAACATAATTCAAAGTTGATACAAGAACAGAAAAGATGTGTTGATTCGAGACGAATCGATTGACCTATAATATTAAGACATTTTATTGAAGAGTATGGAAATTGTGAAATTGCATAATATTTGAAAACACGGTTTTTCATAGTAAAACCTCTTTTCAGTAACATAATTCAAAATTGATGCAAGAACGGAAAAAATCTCTTGATTCAAGGCAAATTGCTTGATCTATAATAATAATAATAATAATACACTTTATTGAAGATTAGGGAAGTTCTGCTCATTTATAATATCTGAATCATTAGTTTTAAACAAAAAAACTTCTTTCATCGACATAATTTAAAGTTGATGCTTGAATTGAAAAGACTTTTTGATCATAAATTTTCAAATAGAGTAATATTATCACAATTTTTGTGAA
>CAKNXH010063296.1:172573-184336 GCA_932178445.1 Andricus quercusramuli
CTTTTGCGGGCAGGAGGGGGGCAAAGGATTTACCATGCTGTCTTACCGGGGGGAGGAGGGGGGGATACGTGGGTTTTTATTGCATTTTTTTTCCTTCTTGAGAAACAATTTTTTTCGTTTGAAAATTCAACTATATTTTTGAACATTTGTACTTTTGATAGAAAATTCATACAAGTTTGTAGAAATTTCATCCTATTTTACTAAAAATGCAACTTTCTAATGAAAAATTATCCTGTTTCGTTTGAAAATGAACTTTGTTTGTTGAAAATTCACAGTTTGGAGTTGAAAATTAATTTGTTTTGAAGAAAATTCGTACTTCTCGAAGACTCAAAAATTTGGTAGAAAATTAAACTATTTTGCTGAAAATTAAACTACTTTGTTAACAATCTAATTTTTTAGTTGAATATTCAATTCTTTGGTTGAACATTATTTTTTGTATTGAAAATAAATTTTGTTAACTAAAAATTTAACTATTAACTGTCAAATTAAAAGTAAAGCTGTTTCTTTTGAAAATTCACATTTTGGGGTTGAAACTTCATTTGTTCTGAAAGTAATTCGTAATTCCTCTTTTAAAATTATACAATTTAGTAGAAAATTAAACTATTTGGTCGACGTTTAAATTACTCTGTAAAAAATCATTTTTTTAGTTGAAAATTGATTTCTTTGGTTGAAAACCTATCTTGTTGAAAAGTTCTTTTCTCTTTTTTATATGTATAAGTATTTTGTTAAAAATTAATCTTTTTTGTAGACAATTCATCCTCTTCGTTGAAAATTTATCCTTTTGGTTGAAAATTCTTATCTTTGGCTGAACATAATTTTTTTATCGGAAATAGAGTTTTTTAACTGAAAATTTAACTTTTCCATTTTTAGGCTATAATTTATCTTTTTGATAGAAATTTATACTTTTTAGTTAAAAAGGAAACTGTATAATTAAAAGTAAACTTGTTTCGGTTAAAAATGAACTTTTTTGTTGAAAATTCATGTTTTGGGGTTATAACTTCATCTGTTCTAAAAGTAATTTGTACTTCCTCCTCGAAATTTAAACAGTCTGGTAGAAAGTTAAACTATGTGGTTAAAGTTTAAACTACTCTGTTAAAATCAATTTTTTTAGTTGAAGATTCATCATTTTAGTTGAAAATTCATTTCATTGGTTGACAACTTAACTATCTTGTTGCAAATTCATTTTTATTTTTTGGCAGAGAATTAGTTCTTTTAATTGCAAATTTAATTATTCTGTTTTTTGTTGAAAATTTATCTTTTTCAGTTGAAAATTCAACTATTTGGTTAAAAGTTCATAAATTTTGTTAAATATTCTTTTTTGTTCGTTAAATTCAACTCTTTTCTTATCTCAATTAATATCTTTTTTTTTTAGAAATAACAAGTATTATATTTTTCGTTGAAAATTCATGTGTTTGTATTGCAAATTCAATGCCTTGGTTGAAAGTTGAACTTCTTCCTTAAAAGTTCATTTTTCGTGTAGGATCCACGTCTTAGGTCAAAATTCATCTTTTTGTTTAACATTGAATTGCTTTTGTGAAAATTATTTTTTTGTTTGCTTAAAAATTAATTTTCTTGACTTGAAAATTTAACAATTTGGTAGAAAGTTGAACCACTTGGTAGACAATTCAACTGTTTTGTAGAAAAGTCGTTTCTTTTTATTGCAATTAAAAAAAAACTAATTTAATTTAATTTTCAACTTCGTAACAGAAAATTTCGTAAAAAACCACAATTTTGTCTTGGAACAGGTCTTTTTTTACGTGGAACGGGAAATTAAAGAAAATATTTTTGATTCTAATTTATACACAGGGAATTTGAAATTTTCCTGTTTCAAATTGTAGAAAAAGAGGACTACTATATTTCTGAATTATAATAGAAAATTTTGTGAATAAAAAAGAATGCTGTCTTGAAATAGGGCATTTTTGTAAATTGATGTAATTGTGACTAAGAACTGGGAATTTCTTTAAGAATTATAACTTTGATTTTCGAACAGGGCATTTCCGTAAATAATTTTAATTTAGAATTTAGAGCAAGGAAGTTTCGTAAAGTATTATTATTTGATTTGGAACAGAAAATTTTCGACATTTAAAGGGAATCTTGTAAAATAATTTTTATTCTGATTTAGAAAAAGGGAATTAAAAAATATTTCATTGAATATAATGCGATTTCCAAACATTTCAACTAACTCTTAAGTGTTCCCTCGGTCATCAAGAAATTTAAATATATTTACACCTATTCAAGGATTTATTCAAGATTTCGAAAAATTTCAAGGGAAGAATTTCGTAGGATTTCTAAAGATTTGAAGGGATTTCTAGAGAACTTTGGAAAATAAATGAAATGAAATGGAATTCCAAGGATTTCAAAGAACTCTAGTGATTTGTACTCTTTTAACCGAAATTTAATGAATAAGCTTGATATAATTTAAATATTCAAGGGATTCCAAATGATTTATACTTATTTTAATGGATTTTTACGATTTCCAAAGATTTCAAAGAACTTTGAAAAATAAATTAAATGACATTTTTATTAAAATTATTATATATATGTATATTATGTATATTATATATATTATAATTAAATGAAATTTTTTTTACAGATTTATTCGTATTTGAATGTTTGGCTTTGTTTAAAAAAAAAACCCAATTTTTTCTTTAAACTCGTACAACTTTGGACCTAATTGAGATATTTACGCTTTCTTTTCAGATTCTGGTAGAGTTTATCGCTTCTGAAAATATTAAAAGTCGATTTTCTCAAATAAAACCCACACTTATATTTTTTGCCAATTTTTTGTTGAATTTATACTATCATAAGGAAAATACCTTCTAAGTTTGATGCGGGCTAAATAACATTTGTGGGCAGGAGAATTTTTTTTCATAAAATCGAATTTTCGCATTTTTCTTGAAAACAACAACAGATACAAAAAAAATGTTGAGAAAATAGTTTGCACATTTAAAAATGTTCTGCAAAAAGTCCTCTTACGCATTTATGATATCTTATACCATTTCCGAGAAAAATGAAAAAATTCAATTTTCATAAACAATTTTTATCATCAGAAAATTATGTTTCATCAATTCGAATTTTGAATTTTTTTGCTGAAACAATTCAAGTTACAAGAGTCTCAATCTCAGTTCAAAAATAAAAAAATAAATAATACCTTGACCCACGTTTTCAGATTTTGATTATCTATTTATTCAGATTCTTCATTAGAGTCCGCAGATTCGTGCTGTTAAACTAATTTTACTCTCTACACAAGATTTAAAAAGTTTTATTTGTTTTTTAAACTGAGATTTAAATAAAGTTTTTATACATTGTTGAAAAATACCTGGATAAATGTGAAATATATTTAAATATATTGAAAATAAAAATGTACAGTCAACAAAATTTCTTTTCTTGACATTCATTTTGCAACTTAAATTGTTTCAGCAAAAAATTTCAAAATTCGAATTTATGAAAAATAATTTTCTGGTGATAAAAATTGATCAGCCCACGTAAAACTAACATGGAGTTTTTCTCGTATGAACGTATATATATATTTTAATATTGAAGAAAAATGGTGGGCATTTCCATAAGCCAGGAATGAAGACAGTTTTTTGTTTATGAAGATTTAATTTTTTCATTTTTGTCGGAAATGATACAAGATATCATAAATGCGTAAGAGAATTTTTTGTAAAACTTTTTTAAATGTGCAAACTATTTTCTCAACACTTTTTTGTATCTGTTGTTGTTTTCAAGAAAAATGCGAAAATTCGATTTTATGACAAAAAATTCCCCTGCCCACAAATGATATTTAGCCTGCATTAAACTCACAAGGTATTTTCCTCACGATAGTACAAATTCAACAAAAAATTATCAAAAAATATAAGTGTGGTTTTTTTGAGAAAATCTACTTTTAACATTTTCAGAAAATACGATAAACTCTACCAGAATCTGAAAATAAATTGTAAATATCTCAATTAGGTCAAAAGTTATACGAGTTTAAAGAAAAAATTGGGGTTTTCTTGAAAAACAAAGCCAAACATTCAAATACGCATAACTCTGTAAACAATTTTTTTTCACAAATCGCAAAAATACGTATCGCCTAATTTCCTATAAAAAACAACATATTTTGTCCCCGAGAGATTCTGCGACTTCAAGTGTAGCACCTGCCTGATGTGAAATGGATTCGGTCCGTTTACACCAGACTTCAGATTTCACAAACATTTCCGAAGATTTTAAAAATGTCAAAAGATTTCAAAGATTTTAAAGAGTTTAGAAAGGTTTTTTAGATTCCTAAGATTTCAACAGATTTCATAAATTTTTTAAAAGATATCAAAAAATTACACAATGATTTCAAAGATTTCAAGGATTGTAAAGCTTTCAAGGATTTCAAATATTTTACAAAACTTTGAAAAGATTCCAGAAGATTTCACAAAGATTTTGAGTCGAATTCACAAAGATTTCAAACAATTCCAAAGATTTCACAAAGATTTCAAGAATTTCAAAGACTATTTATGTTCGAAAAAATTACGAATTTGTTTAGTTATGGTTCCGCTTTCTTAAAAAATGGTTGGCCAATAAAAAATGAAATGTTTCATTTTTTATATCTATAACAAACGGTTATTTTATTATTTGATGTAAAAAAGAGGAGGCTGGAAAACCTGGAAAATACCTTGAATTTCGTTCCTAAGAATCGCTGGACACCTTGTAGTGTAAATTAAAAATTCGAGTAATTCACCCCTGGGTTAAAATTGTACTTTTCAAGTAAATTACTGATTTTTCTAATTTCAGACTATCACGGATCCAGAGTTGGCCGCTAAACGAAAGATTGCGAGGCAACAGAAAAAGAAGGAAGCGAAGAAAAGGAAAATGGAAAGCTTTAAAGGAAACAAAGTCGCGAGGAAAAAACCGCGTAGGGAAGTTGACTTCGAAACAGTGTAAAAAATACACTATAAATTAGGTACGAAATATGTATAAATCTTTTATAATTCATTTTTCTGAAACTGTATATAGGAAACTGTACAAAATAAAGCTTGTGTTTTAATAAAAAATTAGGTGAGTGGCTTTTCAAATGTATTTTTTGTCGTTTGCGTTACTAAAAAATAGTCACTTTTCGAATAACGATTTACCTCTGTAGACTATAGAGAACTGTATGCATGCTTGACAAGAATAGTTCGGCAATTGATTAAAGAATGCCTTTCGGGCAAATGTCAGTGCTGTGAATTGTATGTTCGTGCCCGAAAGAATTTTGTGTAGAAAATAATCTATTTTACTCCGAAGGGATTAATAAGTCCTTATACATTTTTTAATCTGCTGAATGAATTACAAATTTTTTTGTCAAATTTTATGAACAAACTGTGAATTTTCTTAGTGTGATAAAAGAAATTAGGTATATTTTTGAACTCTCTGGTAATCATAGTTAGCTATGATGGATAAGGGCATGATCGACAAAATTTTATCTTATCATTTGTTGGATATGAAGTGTTATGAGTTAGTATGCTATCAATAGTTTGGATCTTGTTACGCTACTGTTACTTAAACTCATAACGGAAGCAATCGAAATCACCTAAGAACTCAATAAAAGAATTTAGAACTGTCGAGTCCAGTGTGACGAAGTGGCTAAGTGAGTGTAAGTGAGTGTCACGTTCCTGAGTATGCTGGGCCTGAAAAATAGAAATTGGGCCAATCCAAATGTCATAGCGATAAAATATTGCCTCTTAGCTTGAACAAAATCTACTTATTTATTTTTAATCTGACAAATATCTCTCAGATTTTTGTACTAATGATAAATATTTTAATAGTGAATTCATTCTATTAACTCAGAAAATTCTTGAAAAAAAATGATTAGTAGTGTGCTATTGGCAGTTGTGAGTGTTCTATTGTTTATTAATTTTACATGGAGCCACCAGAAAAGGAAGAAATATCCACCAGGTAAGACAGATGTTGAGTTTTTTAATTTTATGAACCTAACTCACAAGTATTTTGTAAAAGAATGTATAGAGAACACTGTTGTGATATATTTAGTAGTTTTTATTTCATATTTTGTTCTATTTTTTTTGGTATAGACATACTGATGTACTGATCAACTTAGTGTTTTTGATTTGAGATTTTGTTCTAATTTTTAAATTTCATTTTGTCCCTTTCTCAAGGACCATTCGCTTGGCCACTGATTGGAAATCTTCATCTTCTTCGTAAAATCTCACGTGACTATGGAGGCCAACATTTAGCACTTTTGGAATTGTCACGTCGTTATAAGAGCGATTTAATAGCTTTAAAACTTGGAAGAAATAATGTGATAGCAGTATCCGGTCAAGAAGCTATTCAGACTGTTTTGAAAAATGAAGAATACGATGGTAGACCTTGGGATGAATTTATAAAACTCAGAAATATGGGATTGAGGAAAGGTATGCTTTTTAATTTAATTAATCGAGTAGCAATAAAAAATTTAGCCTATTTGAAAGTCACGAGCAGAAAGTCAAATTATAAATATTGCCACCATAATTTTAAGATTCGCATTCAAATTCTAAATAAATACCGAAGGGTTAACTATTTTAATTGTTGGCGTACACTAGATTGCAAGAAAGCATGGGATTGCAAACAATTTGCAAAATATTGCATGAGATTGCAAAAGATTGCATGGATTATAGAAAACAATTAAAGGATAAACAGAATTGGAATAAATAATACAAAATACTTTGAAAATCGTAAAAATTCTCTAAAATCCCTTGAAATAATTCGAAATTCCTTAAAATCTCTGGAAATATTTTTAATCTCTTCAAAAACGATGACATCTTTTAAAATTGGAAGAAATATTTAGAAATTTCATAAAATCCGTTTAAAAGCCTCAAAATCCATGGAAGTCCCTTGAAATTTAAATTAAAACCTCCTGATATTTTTTGTAATCTGAAACATTTCGAGAAATTTGTATGAAATCTGACGAAATTGCTTCAATCCCATGGAAATCTTCCGGAATTCAAAGTAAATTAAACTAATCAGTTGAGTAAGTTTCTAAAAAAACGTTTATATCGCTTTATGTTTTTGAAATCCTTCAATCTTGTTAAGTTCCTGGAAATACCTTAAAATGCCTTGAATTTTTTTTAATCGCTAGGCATCTCTTCAAATTTAATTCATTTTATTTCCCAAAGTTCACCAGAAATATCTTAAATGTTTTGGAAATTCTAAAAAATTATTTGAAATCCCTTAAAATGTTTGACATTTCTTGAAATCCTTTGGAATTTTTAAAAATCCCCAGAAATGCTTGGAAATATTAAAAATCCTCTTAACTCCCTGGAAATGTTTCTAAAATCCTTGAAATCCGTGGAAGTATTTTTAAATATCTTGAAAACAGATGAAAGTTTTTAAAATTATTTCAAATATTTGAAATTAAGGCTTTAAAATCCGTGGAATTCCCTCAAAATTCGTTGAATTTATTTAGAAATCGTACAAAATATTCCCCCCTCCCCCTCTTGTTGTACGTAATTTATGGTTTCCAGACATAACAAGATATGGGACTTGAAACTAGTGGCAATTTGTTGTATTGAAGATAATACATTCTTTGCAGGATGAAAACTTCATTTTTAAAATTATATGATTTTTCCTTGACCAATTTTTTTTTCTTGACCATCAAAATTCAAATACCAGTCACATACATATACAAATTGAAAATTTAAAATTGATTTATTTGAAACAAAAAAGTGACTTTTCTTCTTAAGAAAATACTTAAATTGTCTACAAAATAATTAAATTTTCTACAAAACAGTTATATTTTCAACGAAATAGTTCAATTGTCAACCTTAAAAGATAAATTCGCAACAAAAAAGTGTAATAGTTGATATTTCAACCAAGAAGGATGAAATTTCATGAACAAAATTAATTTTAAACTCAAAAAGTCGAATTTTCAATAAATAAGGATTTTTCAGTAATGAAAGGAAGAAAGTTCACCTAAATTGTTTAACCTTTAAGCCAAAAGACGAATTTCCCCTACAAAAATTGAATTTTTAACCAGAAAAATAGGAATTTTTAACAAAAAAATTAATTTTCAACAAAATAGTTACATTGTAACGAAAGAGATAAAGCTCCATTAAAAAATTCAACAGAATAGTTCAACTTTTACCCACACAGTTAATTTTTCAATTGAAAAATATCAGTTTTCAACTAAACTAGAGCCTCATACGCTACCAACTTGTTTACATTTAATTATTTTATTTGTAAATGAAGTTCAATAAAATACCATGAAATTAATTTTTACTTCAATAATTTTTATTTGTACATGGCTTCGCATGGATACCCTTTCACGATGCAGAATAAATAATTGTGCAACTTTAAACATTTTCATGCAACTTTGGAAAAAAACCTATAAAATGTCGGCGCGTACAAATTTTCATAGAAATACACAGTAAATAATCTCGACTCTAGAAGAGTCCAGATGTCAAGCCATTTCCAGCGTGCATAGCACTCGGATGGATGACCATCTGCGACGTATACGACAGAGTTGAAGGGTAGAAATGCAAAAGGAGTCAAGCGCCATTTTTCACTTTTTTCAGGAGAGACTAAAAACATGTTGTAAATTCAGCGGGGACCATTTAAGAAAAAAATAAGAAAGTAGTTTCGAGATACTTTCATGCTCTATCGAACTAAAAGAAGTTTGCTCACGAAAAGCTATCCGGATTCGAGAAATTGAATGAAACTGGTCACGTTTCGAGGTTAGATTTTGGGTCCGTATCGACTTTTAACATCTTTCAACATTCATTGTGGAGTCAATTTGCAGTTTAAGAAAAAACTAAAAATTTTAATTTCTAGCTATTGAATGGACGAATTGATTTCCAAAAAGTTTGTTTAAAAAAAATCATGCAGTTTCGCGAAATTTGACAATCCAATTATGACTTCGAAATGGTGTAAAACTGACATTTCAACTTCAAAATAATGACGATAGCAATAATAATTTTGCATATTTCCAAAAAATGAGGAATTAGGTTTCAGGTTATTCAGTGCTGAACGAAAGGGACCCAATAGTAATTAAAAATAATTAGCCAGTGTCGAGAAAAATGAAATTTGGTTTTTTACTTTGTGGTTAGAAAAGCTTCTCGGACTGTGAACACAAGAACACAAATTTTGAAAAATGATGCCCCAAAAAATCCTTTGGCAGGCTTGTGTAATAGAATTTATCTGATTTTTTGAGCTAATAAACCCGATTTCGAAAATTTGGCGCTTGACTCCTTTTGCATTTCTACCCTTCAGTTGTGTATTCGCTACGTTTTAACCTCGGTTTTATTTAATGTCGAGCAGGAGGTTTGACGGGAGGATTCCTTCGACAAATTGCCAAACTCTTAATTTGCTCATTAAAATATTTTAAATAATTAATAAATCTTGGAAACTTGAAGAGCATAATGAAGTCATCGGAAGGATATTCTTACTTAATTATGTAAAAAAATTCGTTGAAAATAAAAAAATTAATAATAAACAAAATGAAAATAATATAATAATAATATAAAAAATATTCGTTTAAAAATAACCAAATTCTGATTTTTCTTATTAAATTTGTTTAAATATTTAATAATTCTTGTGAATTTACAAAAAAACATAGAAAAGAGCATCGGAAAGACAATCTTAGTTGACTCAGTAAACAAATTTGGTCTATTCCGTTTGAAAAATGCCCAAACTTTGAATATGTTTATGAAAAATATTTAATAATGAATAATTATTGTGAATGTGGAATGTAATGTACGGAATTCTTATTTGAAAGTAGACAAACTCTGAATGTTTCGTAAAATTTTTTAAATTATTAATAATTATTATAAATTTGCAAAGCATGTTAGGAAGTAGTCTTTGAAAAGACATTCTTAGTTGCCTCCGATTTGCTGATAAAAATTGTTCAAATAATTAATAATACTTGTGAATCAAAAAATTATCACAAAAAAAAGTTATCGGAAATCTATTCTTAGTTGATTAATTCTCTGAGAAAATGTAGCCTGTTGGTTGATAAATAACCAAACTCTGAATTTGTTTATGTAAATTGTTTAAATAATTAATAATTCTTGTAAATTGACAAAGCAACATAGAATGAAGTCATCAGAAAGAGATTGTTAGTTGAATCCGTGAACAAATTGTTTCTATTCCTTGAAAAATACCCAAACTCTAATTATTATGTTTATGAAAACTGTTGGAATAAATAATAATTATTGCAAAAGTGCAAAGTAATGTTGGAAAGTCTTATTAGAAATACGTACTTTCTTGATTCCGTAAACAAATTGAGCCTACTCATTGAAAAATGGTCAAATTCTCAATTTGTTTATGAAAATTGTTTAAATAATAATTAATTCTTTGAGATTTGCAGAGCATTATAGAAACATATCACCGGAAAGATATTCCTATCTAATTCTGTATAAAATTGAGCCTATTCGTTGAAAAATAGCCAAACTCTAAATTTTTAAATCTAAATTGTTTAAATAATTATTAATTCTTGTAAATTTACAAAAAATATTAAAGAGTCATCGGAAAGACAATGTTATTTTACTCCGTAAACAAATTGTGCCTATTCCTTGAAAAATAGCTAAATTCTGGTTAGGTTGATAAACATGTTAAATAATTAATAATTATTGTAAATCTCCAAAGTATCATATATAGGAAAGAGTTATTTGAAAAATATTTTTTATTGATTCTGTAAACAAATTGAGCCTACTCGTTGAAAAATGGTCAAACTCTCTTTTTTTCAATCAAAATTGTTTGAATAATAATTAATTCTTTGAAATTTGCAGAGCATTATAGAAACATATCACCGGAAAGATATTTTTATCTAATTCTGTACAAAATTGAGCCTATTCGTTCAAAAATAGCCAAGCTCTAAATTTTTTAATCTAAATCATCGGAAAGACTTTTCTCAGCACCATACAAAAAATCGCGTGCGTCCTAAACTATGACCCAAGACAGATTTATGTGTAAACATCGTCGGTAAACGTTGACTGAAATTGAAATATTACATAAAGCAAATAATAACTCACGCACATGTGGGAGTATAAAAATTTATTTTCTCTTATATATAATGTCGTGCAAAAGTTTCTGGACAGTTATTTTCCAATAGGATAATAATCCTAATCTAACAATGTAACAATAACCCTACTTTAATAATAATAAACTGTAGATTTTCTCTCTATTGACATATCCGGCATATTTTGCCGGATTTGAATGAACAAATAATTATTGTTTGAATAATAAAAACTTATTTACAAAATACTTGGAAACTCGTCCCTTATTAATTAAAAATAATTCTTGTAAAGAAAATCCGAAGGACACCGTTTTTAGTATGAATTTAATAGAGAACTGCTATTTTGCATTTTTTGGGGTCACTTTCCAAGCATAATAACAATTCACAAAAATTGTATAACAAGTAGCTCTTTTCCCCATTTTTTTCTAAATCAAGCTTTTCCCATTTAAAACCCCATGTTAATTTCAGAGGTTAACTTCGACAAAAAAAAAGAAAACAAGAAAAATGTTAAGTTGATAAACTGTAAATATAAATTAAGTATTTATTTTTAAAATTGAACTGTAGTACGACTCTTAACAATAGAATTATAATAAAATTGATTTTATAAGACGATTCTGAACCTGTTTATAATTGAATAATTTATAGATTTTTACGTTAAAAATTGAACTATTTCAATTTGAATGCCTTACGTAATTAATTTAATGTATGCATCCGATTGAAACTTCAAAATCTTTTTTTAATTTTCAAAAACATTTCAATTAATATATTCATTATTTTAAAGTTTTCATTGTTTCATTTTTTTTTAATTT
>CAKNXH010063298.1:5094-24719 GCA_932178445.1 Andricus quercusramuli
AATAACTTCCATTTTTTTTCGCGGTTTCATAACTTTCTGAACTTCTAGAAAAAAGTTTTAGAAACACAGAAATTCAGAGTTGTCATTACACATGCCTGAAGGTATTAGAAAAGTTACCAAGACTGAGGGCTGATTGCAGAAAGAGAAACGGACTGTTTGTCGAAAATATTCTTTCTCGGTGGAGTTTCTCAGGGTTTTCAAAGAAAATGTTATTTTCAACCGAAACTTTCAGTGATTGCGGTCGGGAATCGCGTGACGCAAAGATGCCGCATCCTGGGCCTTTTTTTCTTTTCTTTTTTGGTCTCCTTATTTTTCTGTCTCTCGACTTCTCCATTTTGCTATTCTCCTCTCGTGTAAAATCCGTGTGAAAGGAACCGTCTTGTAAGAAGCTGGAGGTCTCATAACTCTCCCCAGAGCCTTAATCGAACATCCACCCGAAAGGGTCGTAAACCCGGAACGAAGTTCGTACTTTCCGGATTCATGAAGTTCGCATTAAGATTTCCGGAAGCCTCATTGAACTTGAGGAACATATAGGCATGGCTTGAATCGGAAATAAAATATGGATGGGCTCGACTATTTTGAAAAATTTTACTGACATTTTGTGCGAGACTTAGAGAATGTGATTTTAGATAATTTTGATTTCGGAATAATCACTTTCTATACTGAATCTGAAGGTATATTGTTTGCTACGATGGTATGTAATTGATACGGAAATCTGCATCAATACAAAGAGCCAACAGTTTGTAGCATTGATATCTTTAGCAGTGTATTTTAGATATGTTGATGACACTCTGTTAATTATTCCTAAAGATCAGATTGATAAAAATATTACAAGCTAAATTTAATTTATGATAGATTACAAGTTGAGGAAATAATTGGAAACAATGATACTATAAGTTTCCTTACTAGATACATCATTAGGGATGATAATGAATCCTCCTCAACAGGTACCGAAAATCAACTAAACATTCCTTACAACCGACACTTGGTATCACTGAAGCCTCCGTTGATTCTGCTATTATCTTGTCCAATGAAAAAATTTCTCAACGATAATTCAATAATTTTGAAACATTATCTTTCCTTAAACAACCATCCGCAGAATATAATCACCAAACATGTTGACATTAGAATTAAGGAACTTGACAACAGGATTATGTATCCTTATATTGCTCACAAGATTTGAAAAGATACAAACCCAAGTAGCAGGATTACTATTCCTCATTATGGTAAATTTTTATTAAAGATGAAAATGGAAAACAATGGTACTATGAGCTTTCTCACTACTTACATCATTAGGAATGATAATGAATCCACCTTAACTAACTCGTACCAAAAATTGACTAAGCATCCCTTACAACAGACACTTGGTATTATTAAAAGCGCCATTGATTCTGCTATTATCTTGTCCAATAAAATAAAAGAACCGAATAAAAGCATTATGTATCCTTATACTGCTAACAAGATTTGAAATGGTACAGACTCAAGTAGCAGGATTACTATTCCTCATTATTGTAAATCTTTAGGGAACTTGACAAATGAAAACAATGATACTATAAGCTATCTCACTTCTTACATCATCAGGAATGATAATGAATCCACCTCAACTGGTACCGAAAATCAACTAAAGATCCCTTCCATCAGTAACTCGGTATTATTAAAAGCTCAGTTGACTCTGCTATTATCTTGTCCAATAAACAAATTTCTATACGATAATTCAATAACTGTCAAACATTATCTTTCCTTAAACAACCATCGACAGAATATAATTACCAAACATGTTGGTATTAGAATTAAGGAACTTGACAACAGGATTATGTATCCTAATACTGCTAACAAGAATAAGAAGGATACAGACCCCAGTAACAGGATTACTATTCCTCATGATGGTGAATTTTAAGGGAGTATAAAAATTGAAAACAATGATACCATAAGTTTTCTCACTTCTTACATAATTAGAAATGATAATGAATCCACTTCAACTAACTGGTACCGAAAATCGACTAAACATTCCTCACAACAGACACTTGGTATTATTGAAAGCTCTGTTGATTCTGCTATTATCTTGTCCAATAAGAAAATTTCTAACCGGTAATTTAATAACTGTAAAACATTATCTTTCCCTCAACAAACCATCCAAAGAATGTAATTACCAAACATGTTGATATTAGAATTAAGGAACTTGACAACAGGATTTTGTATCCTAATACTGCTAACAAGAATGAGAAAGATACAGACCCCAGTACCAGGATTACTATTCCTCTTTATGGTCAATTTTTAGGAAACATGAAAATTGAAAACAATGATACTATAAGCCGCCTCACATCTGAAATCATTAGGAATGATAATAAATCCACCTTAACTAACTCGTGCCAAAAATCAACTAAACATCCCTTACAACAGACACTTGGTATTATTGAAAGCTCCGTTGATTCTGCTATTATTTTGTCCAATAAGTATAATGACCAAACATGTTGATATTAGAATTAAGGAACTTGATAATAGGATTATGTATCCTAATACTGCTAACAAGGATAAGAAAGATACATACCCCAGTAATAGGATTACTATTCCTCATTATGGTATATTTTTAGTGGATAGAGAATGGAAAATAATGATACTATGAGCCTTCTCACTACTTACATCATTAGAAATGATAATGAATCCACCTCAACTAACTGGTACCCAAAATCGACTAAATATTCCTTACAACAGACACTAGTTATTATCAAAAGCTCTGTTGATTCTGCTACTAACTTGACCAATAAAAAAATTTCTCAACGATAATTCAATCATTGTAAAAAATTATCTTTCCTTAAACAACCATCCACAGAATATAATTACCAAACATGTTGATATTAGAATTAAGGAACTTGAGAAGGGGATTATGTATCCTTATGCTGCTAACAAGATTTAAAATGATACAGACTCAAGTAGCAGGATAACTATCCCTCATTACTGTAAATTTTCAGGGAACATAACAATTGAAAACAATAATACTATAAGCTTTTTCACTTATTACATTATTAGGAATGATTATGAATCCACCTCAACTGGTACCGAAAATCAAGTAAAGATCCCTTGCAACAGTAACTCTGCTATTATCTTGTCCAATAAACAAATTTCTCTACGATAATTAAATAATTGTCAAACATTATATTTCCTAAAACATCCATGCACAGAATATAATGATCAAACATGTTGATATTAGAATTAAGGAAATTGATAACAGGATTATGTATCCTTAAACTGCTAACAAGATTTTAAAAGATACAGACCTCAGTAGCAGGATTACTATTCCTCATTATGGTCAATTTTTAGGAAACATAAAAATTGGAAACAATGATACTATAAGCCACCTCACTTCTGACATGATTAGAAATGATAATGAATCCACCTCAACTAATACTGAAAATCGACTAAACATTCCTTACAACAGACACTTGGTATTATTCAAAGCTCAGTTGATTCTGCGATTATCTTGACTACTAAAAAAATGTCTCAACGCGAATTTAATAATTTTAGAACATTATCTTTTCTTAAGCAACCATCCACAGAATATAATTACCAAACATGTTGATATTAGAATTAAGGAACTTGATAACAAGATCATGTAGGGGAAACCACCCTACAGTAGATAGGAAAGAAATCAACAGCATTTAACTGCATCAGTTTCCAAAAATGAAGAAAGATGCTCATTGTTAAATAAAGCTTTCATATTCAATTAAGTATTTTTATAGAAAAAAATATCACGAAATTTATTAATCAGCTGTATTAAACATTTTTATCAGACCAGGTCAAGTGTACGATTTTGACACCTTTGTCCATCAATAGATAATCGTTTATGGTATTGCTCCTGGGCAAGTTAGAATACTCAATTCTGGATAATTATAATTTATGATCAGTATAATTACAATTAAAATCAATTTATTGAGTAAATAATAGTTCTAGCTATGATGATTTTACAAAAAACGCAAAAGTTTAAATTATTGACATTTTTTTATCTCTGATATTTCGTAAGGTTGGTGCGATTGGTATGAGATGTTTATTCTTCATAGAATTTAAACTGACTTGCAATGATAGAAAAGTGCAGCTTTTTTACATACCTTAATCCAAAAAAGTATATCTTTTCCGAAAGGCTCCTTGAAATACAATTACAATTTATGAGCTTTTTGATGAATAATAATTTACACTATTTTCTTAGTTTATTATTTGAAAGAATTTGAATTGAAAAACTTCCCTCATCAACATAAACAAACAAACACAACCTTTAATTTAAAACAACTGCGAGACAGTCGCAGAGCTGCCAATTTTGACAGAGACATTTTTTGTAATTTTCCGATTATCTACTGTTGGTTATCTACTGTTGGAAAATGTAATATCCAATAAAATGTCCTTAATTATTTATAAATATTGAAGAAAAAAAACTTTTTGTTTATAAAGATTGTTCACTAAACTTCAAACTTTGATTCTAATGTATAAACATGTCATGAAAATGTTTCATTAAGTTAAAAAGTGTGAATAAAGAAGAGGTGAAATTTTTTCTTCAGGTTAACAATAAATTTTTTGCTCTCACGCATTAATTAATTATAAAATTTCAATAAAACTTCGTCAGAAGATATAGTATCCTTGCTGAAACATTATTCTAACAAAAGTAATGAACATTTTTTGTCAGTTTTCCAGTTAATTAAGACTATCTACTGTAAATCATTATCTACTGTAGGGTAGTTTCCCCTATCCTAATACTGCTAACAAGAATAAGAAAGTACAGACCCCAGTAACAGGATTACTATTCCTCATTATGGTAAATATTTAGGGAATATACAAATAGAAAACAATGATAATATGAGCTTTCTCACTTCTTACATAATTAGGAATAATAATGAATTCACCTCAACTACCTGGTGCCGAAAATCGACTAAACGTCCCTTACAATAGACACTAGGTATTATTAAAAGCTCCGTTGATTCTGCCATTATCTTGAGCAATGAAAAAATTTATCAACGACAATCTAATAACTGTAGAACATAATCTTCCCATCAACAACCATCTAAAGAGTATAATTACCAAACATGTTGATATTAGAATTAAGGAACTTGGTAACAGCATCATGTATCCTAATACTGCTAACAAGAATAAGAAATATGCAGACCCCAGTAACAGGATTACTATTCCTCATTATGGTAAATTTTTGGGAAACATATAAAATTGAAAACAATGATACTATAAACTTGTTTACTACTTGCATCATCAGGAATGATAATGAATCCACCTCAACTAACTGGTAACGAAAATCGACTAAACATTCCTTACAACAGACACTAGGTAATATTAAAAGCTCCGTTGATTCTGCTATTATCCTGACCAATAAAAAAAATTTTCAACGATAATTTGATAATTTTAAAACATAATCTTTTCCGCAACAACCATCCAAAGAATATAATTACCAAACATGTTCACATTAGAATCAAACAACTTAATAACATGATTCTGTATCCTTATACTGCTAACAAGATTTGAAATGGTACAGACCCAAGTAGCAGGCTTACTATTACTCATTACGGTGAAATTTTTAGGGAACATGAAAATTGAATACAGTGATACTACAAGCTTTCTCACTTCTTACATAATTAGGAATAATAATGAATCCACCTCAACTGGTACCGAAAATCGAGAAAACATTCCTTAGAACAGACACTAGGTATTATTAAAAGCTCCGTTGAATTTGCTATTATCTTTGGCAATGAACAAATTTTTCAGAGATAATTTGATAACTGTAAAACATTATCTTTACTCAAACAACCATCCGAAGAATATAATTACCAAACATGTTGATACAAGAATGAAAGAACCTAATAAGAGCATTATGTATCCTTAATTCCTTATACTGCTAACAAGATTAAGAAAGATACAGACCCCAGTAACAGGATTACTATTCCTATGGTAAATTTTGAGAGATTATAAAAATGGAAAACAATGATACTATGTGCTTTCACACTACTTATAGCATTAGAAATGATAATGAATCCACCTCAAATAACTGGTGCCAAAAATCGACTGAACATTCCTTAGAACAGACACTAGGTATTATTGAAAGCTCCGCTGATTCTGCTACAACGATAATTTAATAATTTTGAAACATCATCTTTCCTTGAACAACCATCCGAAGAATGTGATTGACAAACATGCTGATATTAGAATTAAGGAACTTGATAACAGGATTATGTATTCTTATAGTGCTAACAAGATTTGAAAACTTAATGACCCAAGTAGCAGGATTACCATTCCTCATTATGGTAAATTTTTAGGGAAAACAAAAATTGGAAAAAAATGATACTATAAGCTTTCTCACTACTCACATCATTAGGAATGATAATCAATCCACCTCAACTGGTACAGAAAATCGATTAAACATCCCTTACATCAGAAACGCGGTATTGTTGAAAGCTCAGTTGATTATGCAATGATCTTGTCCAATAAAAAAATTTCTCATTGATAATTTGATAACTGTAAAACATTATCATTCCTAAAACAACCATCCACAGAATATAATCACCAAATATGTTGACATTGGAATTAAGGAACTTGATAAGAGGATTATGTATCCTAATACTGCTAACAAGATTTGAAAAGATACAGACCGTAGTAGCAGGATTATTATTCCTTATTATGGTCAATGTTTAGGGAACATGAAAATTGAAAACAATGATACTATAAGCCACCTCACTTCTGACATACTTAGAAATGATGATTAATCCACCTCAACTGGTACCACCACCACAGAATATAATTACAAAACATGTTGAAATTAGAATTAAGGAAATTGATAAAAGGATTATGTATCCTCATAAGGTTGGTCCAAAAATGCATTGGACCGAATCCATTTCAAATCAGGCAGGTTCTACACTTGAAGTTGCAGAATCTCTCGGGGACAAAATATGTTGTTTTTTAGAGGAAATTAGGCGATACGTATTTTTGCGATTCGTGAAAAAAAATTTGTTCACAGAGTTATGCGTATTTGAAGTTTTGGCTTTGTTTTTCAAAGAAACACCAATTTTTTCTTCAAACTCGTATAACTTTTGACCTAATTGAGATATTCACGATTTCTTTTCAGATTCTGGTAGAGTTTACCGCCTTATTTCGAAATCCGCGAGGAAATTAAAAAAAATCTTGAAAATTAACCAAATGGCGGCAGTTTTTCTGAAAATGTTGAAAGTCGATTTTCTCAAAAAATAAATAAATACTACCTGGATTAATATTTAACAAAAATTGTGTGTATTTGCATAAGCCAGGAAGGAAGACAATTTTCTTCTGCTTCTGTTCAGATAAAGTTTTTATACATTATTGGAGAATATCTGGATAAATGTGAAATATGTTTGAATATATTGCAGACAAAAACTTTTCAGTCAAAAAATTTCTTGTATTGGCATTCATTTTGTAACTTAAATTATTTCAGCAAAAAATTTCCAAATTCGAATTTATGAAAAATAATGTTCTGATGATAAAAATTGTTCAGCCCACGTAAAACTAACATGAAGTTTTCCTCATATGAACGTATGTATTTTTTTAATATTTAACAAAAATGGTGGGTATTTCCATAAGCCAGGAATGAAGACAGTTTTTTGTTTATGAAAATTGAATTTTTTCATTTTTCTCGGAAATGGTACAAGATATCATAAATGCGTAACAGAACTTTTTGTAGAACTTTTTTGAATGTGCAAACCATTCTCTAAAAATTTTCTTGTATCTGTTGTTGTTTTCAAGAAAAATGCGAAAATTCGATTTTATGAAAAAAAATTCTCTTGCCCACAAAAGTTATTTAGCCCGCATTAAACTTACAAGGTATTTTCCTTATGATAGTACAAACTCAAAAAAAAATTGGCAAAAAATATAAGTGCGGGTTTTTTGAGAAAATCGACTATCCTAATACTGCTAACAAGAATAAGAAAGATACAGACCCCAGTAGCAGGATGACTATTCCCCATTATTGTAAATTTTCAGGGAACATAACAATTGAAAAAAATGATACTATAAGCTTTCTCACTTCTTACATTATTAGGAATGATGATGAACACTGTTAAAAATGTTTGCAATTTTAATGTACATTTAATATACATTTGTATATTAAATCTAAAACCTAGGTATACAAAATCGCCGTTAAGAGACTACGTTATTAAATTTCGTATACCGCATATTGATCATTTATCAGAAAACTCAGATATTTGCACTTTACACAAATTAGAAACAATTTCAGCAGCAATTTTCAATTATAAATAATCAAATATAATATTTTTCCATAGATAAATATAAATTACACTGGTTTTTAAGAGAAACGTTGAATTGAACAAATAATTAAGCAACCTAGCCTCCAAGCACCTGTACTCACGTTAAAATTCTAACATTCACAGCGAATTTTAGAAGAAATTCCACCCGTACGTTGCACTTTAATTGTAAGTGGGAAATTAGTCGACGAATTCAAGTTTATTACTTTATTTTTTAATATTTTACAAGATCTGAAGGCATCAAAGAACTTGTTGTTTTCACGCACTCTGTTTTACCGACTTTAATATACATGTATATTAATTTTACTCATATGTATATCAAATTTCGATCAGATTTTTTTAACAGTGAATCCTCGTGAACTCGTACAGAAAATCAAATAACTTCCCTCGCATCAAAAACTTGGTATTATTAAAAGTTTAGTTGATTCTGCTATTATCTTTTACAATGAAAAAATTCCTCAATGATAATTCAATAACTGTAAAACATTATCTTTCTCTCAACGAACCATCCAAAGAATGTATTTATCAAACATGTTGATACTAGAATTAAGGAACTTGATAACAGGATTATGTATCTTAATACTGCTAACAAGATTTGAGAAGGTACAGACCCAAGTAGCAGGATCAATATTCATCATTATGTCCATTTTTAGGAAACATGAAAATTGAAAACAATGATACTATAAGCTTTTGTGCTACATACATCATCAGGAATGATAATGAATTCACCTCAACTAACTGGTACCGAAAATCGACTAAGCATTCCTTTCAACAGACACTAGGTCCTTATCTAAAAAGGACATGCATTTCGACTAACTTCAAATGTGTCACCTTGAAGCAAACTTCACGCGTAACCCACTAACCTCATTGGTCAATTTCTTTGGCGCCAAGTTTCCCTGAACTCTATTGGTCAAACATTCAAATGTGCGGATTCATTTCTATCGATTCTTACTGTCGGTCGATCCACACTCTATGGTCGTCCCATTCTTATCGACATTTACTTTTGGTCGGTCCTCACTCCGATGGATGCCCCTACTCCCTCCCACCTCTCACCTGACATCGAGCGCGTCGGAAAAATACGACGTAAAATTTCTGTAGACATCTAGCGCGTCGCTAAACATCGTGCGCATGTTGAACGTGCATCTTAGAAAAGGAGAGATATAAGATTACGAGGATATGTTTTAAACATAGAAAGATAAAGCTGCACGTTCAACATGCGCACGATGTTTAAACAGTTTAACTTAACCAAAAAAGATTGACCTTTAACGAAAAAAAAAAAAAATGAATTCTCAAACAAAAGGGAATAATTTTAAACCAAGAACATTTTTCAGGCATTAAATATGAAATATATACGAAAAAATGTAACAGCTTATACATTCGTCAACCAAATAAATTTTCAATTACAAATCAAAAACAATTTAATTTTCTAAAAAAAAAAATTACATTTATTCCGAAAGAGATAGAATTTCAAAAACAAAAAGACGAATTTAAAAAAATTAAAGATATTGCAGTCAATAAAGAAGAAAAATCCAGACAGTTAATTTCAAGTTCTACAAAACAGTTGAATTTTCCATAAAAATAATTTAATTTTAAATTAAATAAGATACATTATCAACAAAAAATTTAATACTCACTATTCCAACAAAAATAACAATAAACAAAATTTAACACAAAATATGCATTTAGAATTTTGTATTTTTCAAAACATATTCAGTTAAATAATACTATTATTGCAAAAAATTATACATTGTATCATTTAACTTATTACATTTTGTAATATAGAAAATGCAATTCCTATTATTCTTTGCCCCTTACCGTGCAGATATCTTTTCAACTGACGTTACAAATTCAAATACCCAATATTAAAGCGTTTATTTTTGAAGCACATAAAAATTTATATTTCAACAATTTCAGACAAAAAATATCAAATACTTTCTTATCTTCTTTTTTATTATATCTAAAAAGGACATGCATTTTGACTAACTTCAAATGTGTCACTTTGAAGCAAACTTCACGCGTAACCCAAATTATAAATCAAAAACAGTTCAACTTAACCAAAAAAAATTGACTTAAAAAAAAAAGAATAAATTTTGAAACAGAAAAGAATAATTTTAAAGCAATAAAATTTTCCAGACATTAAGGAACAAAAATTTCTAAAAAATTATTGAATTTTATAAAAAAAAGTGTAAATTAGATCAAAAAAGGCGAATTTTGAAATAAACAGTCAAATTTTTAATATAAACACAAAAACGTATATTGAACCAACAAAATTACTGTTTAACAAAGTAGTTCAACTTTTACGAAGATAGTTTCATTTTAAAACAAAAAATATTGATTACACATGGCCGACAAAAATTACATCATTTTTGTACACAAAGACCGGACTATGTGACCCAGAAGGATTTTGGTTAATGGAAATTCAAGATAAAAGGGAGTAACAGACGATGGCGTTATCAGTTTTGAGAGGAAAAAAATTGCTAATCGTGTTGTATTGTCTCAAATGTGGATAAAAATAGTCATTTTTGCACATTCAGGTTAGGATATATCAAAAACCTGACGTATAGGAAAAATTTGGATAACGGATTCGGTTTTAGGATACCAAAATCCTTCCGGGTCACATAGTCCGGTATTTGGGTTTAAATTTTGTTGGCCTGTGTTATCAACGAAATATGTAATAGTTAATATTTCATTAAAAACAGATTTTCTTTCTAAATGAAAAACAGTTTAACTTAACCAAAAAAGACTGATTAAAAAAAAATTCTCAAAGAAAAAATGATAATTTTAAACAAATAAAATTTTCAAGACATTAGGGAACAAAAAATTATTGAATTTTCTACAAAAAAGTGTAAATTCAATCAAAAAATGAGAATTTGGAACTAAGCAGTTAAATTTAAAAAGAAACAAGACGATTTTCTTAACACCATTTTTTATTTTTAAACTAATGACAGTATAAATGATATACCGGTAACCGTGGTGAGAATAAATAAGAAAGAGATAGTTCAGACTTTACAACATGAAGCAAACAGCGCATCGCATAGAAATGAAAATGTTTATACAAACAATCTGGCTTTTTCTCATATAGAAAATACGTCTGACAATAGTCAAAGTGCAGATAAAATTGAACACTACTGTGGTAGAATGAATATGTTATGTTCACATTGCAACGCGAAACACTTTGAAGCTGAAAAAGTGGCTAATAAGAAAAATTCTTTCAATGATTGTTGCAGTCATGGCGAAGTCATTCTTGAACCATTACCTAATCCACCACCATTTCCTTTTTAATAAATAGTTTATTTGATGGTACACACGAACAATCTAATCATTTTCACGAACGTATACGGTGCTATAACAATGCATTTGGTTTTGCGTCTTTTAATGCTAATTTAGTTAAATTCAATAACAGACGTCCTGGACCATGCTGCTTCAAAATACATGGCCAGGTTTATTATCAAATTAATACATCTTTGTATCAAGATGCAAATGGAAGTCCTTCCTATGGTCAACTATTTATCGTAGATCAAAATGAAGCTACGAATATTCGATGCAATCAAATGTCTACGTTGAATAGGGAAATTGTGGATGCAATTGAGACTGCCCTTCGCAGCTGCAATATATTTGCGCAATCGTACCGTATGATGCATGAAGTAATAAAAGAAACAATGGTGAACAATAATATACAAACTGAACCTGAAATGCAACTATTATTTTCATTAAAATCTGGAATGGATAGTAGAGGTTACAATTTACAAAAAATTATTGAAGTAGCCGCAATTTTTACCACAACTGCTGACGGTGATATTCCAGAATCTTACGTAACCAGAATAATATACTGTAATAAATATACTGTCATCCGAATAACCCAGAAAAACTATGGGAAGAATTCCAGAATGCAATGTCACAAGATTTTCAGAGAAATTATGATTTAGATGAAGCACGTAGAAAAGCTTATATTCAAATAAGCACTTTCCTATCCCATGAAAGATATGATATTAGTAATTTTCCTACAATTCCACAACTAACAGGAAATGATATTCCCATTGACGATGGAAATAATGATGAAATGTTACTTAAACAACATGAGAAAAATGGTATGATACAGTATAAACAATTGAATACAAAACAGAAAGATATTTTCGATAAAGTATTCAATGTTGTCATGACAGATGAAAAAACGTCTTTCAATTCATGTTTTTATATTGATGGGCCAGGTCCATCAGGTAAAACATACATTTACACTATACATTATATCATTTATTAAAAAGTAAGGGAAAGAATATTTGTACAATGGAATTTACAGGAATTGCTGCAATATTACTTCCACAAGGAAAGACTTTTCATAATACTTTTGGTATGCCTGTTCCACTATTTTTGGATTCCGTATCAAACATCAAAAGTCAATCAAAAGATACACACTATTTAAGGAGTGTAGATCTATTTATTTGGGACCAGGCTCCAATGGCGCCAAAATATGCTTTGAAATTAATTGATCGAACTCTCCGTGACTTTATGAATATTAACTTGCCATTTGGAGGAAAAATTATGCTTCTAGGTGGAGATTTTAGGCAATTACTACCTGTAAAAGTGAATGCTACTCGAAGTGAATTGATCAATTTATCTATCAAGTTTAGTGCACTATGGAAACATTTTTCAGTGTTCTCATTAAACCAAAATATGAGAACTTCACCAAGCGAGGTAAAATTTGCGAAATATTTACTGTCTGTTGGCAATGGTACTTTGAATGACAATGATGATCATTTAATAGCTCCAAAACAATGCTTAGCTCAGAGAACGGATGACATGGTAGAGACTACATTTAAACAATTAATTAATAATCACAAGTATGAAGATATAGCGAAAATAGCTGTATTATCTGCACGAAACGTTGATGTTGAAGAAATCAATTGCAAAGTTGTAGAATTACTTGACAAGACAACATGGATAGTATAGCATGGATAGTACGGAAAATTGTGACAATGGAGACATTGATGATGTAATACTGCCAGAATATCTTAA
Organism: Andricus quercusramuli; assembly: GCA_932178445.1. NCBI lineage: Eukaryota > Metazoa > Arthropoda > Insecta > Hymenoptera > Cynipidae > Andricus > Andricus quercusramuli. The sequence goes on from CAKNXH010063298.1 coordinate 18,387, forward strand.
TACTTTAAATCCTCCTAACCTTCCACCGTATAAATTACAATTACGAAATAATTGCATTGTGATGATACTTAGAAACCTCAGTATTAACGAAGGTCTATGCAATGGAACGCGTGTACAAGTAATAGAACTTGCGAATAACCTTTTACGATTTCGCATCCTAACTCGTGGTAAAACGGGAGATATTGTATCCATTCACCGCATTACACTACTGTGAAGACGTTTAGCCTTTAGTTTCAAACGACAACAATTTCCAATTAAATTAGCATTCGCGATGACAATTAATAAAAGTCAAGGACAAACCTTCGAAAAAATAGGAGTAGATGTTCGTAAAAATGTATTCAATCATGAACAATTGTACGTGGCATTTTCTCGAGTTCGATCTTGGAAATCATTACGTATTTTTTTGGGAGAACAACGTCCCAATGACATGAAAAAAAATTATGTATACACTGAATTATCAGATTAAATTAAAAAAAATAATCTGTGCATAAAAATAATTAATTTTTAAATTGAAAATAATAAGAGGTTTCGTAATTCATCCTAAAGACAAAAACACGCGCGCTGATAAGCGCGCGATCGGTCTCGTATTATTAAAAGCTCCGTTGATTCTGCTATTACCTTCTCCATAAAAAAAATTTCTCACCGATAATTTAATAACTGTAAAACATTATCTTTCTCTCAACAACCATCCAAAGATTATAATCACCAAACATGTTGATATTAGAATTGAAGAACTTAATAGCAGGATTATATGGGTAATTGTCAATTTGAAGGCAAACTTGAAGTCCCAGTAATATAACATTAACTTAGAAACTCGTGCTGATTTGAAAAAAAAATTAATAAACACTTATTATCGTTCTCTACAAAATGATTAGTTCTTTTTTTCATTCCTGTTCCTATTTACTTTAACTTAATGTAAGAACACCCGAAACGTCATTACCGTTCGGCGTCCCAACCTCACTTTTCAGAAGGATAAACTGACTTTCTTCTTTTTTTTAGACAGTTACCTGAAAAACGCTTATTGTATCACGTTTTTAAACTTCACATGACCATAAATTCAATTTATGCACATTTTTTAGGTCGAATAAATAATATTTTAAAAGCCTTAAAGTTTTTACAATTACAATCGAGTAATGAATACGGGAATATTGGGCGTATTGTTTAATACGAAATTTCATAAAATTGAGCATTTTGACAACAAAAACGTCATTCCCGTACGTGCGTTAAAAACCATTTTCGGAGTGAAAAAAATTTATAAAAACCATTCCGTTATTGCTTAGCGGTGTTTTCTTTCATAAGTAGATGACTTTTTATGATAAAAATCGTTTGTTTTTTTATAAACATTAAAAAAGGTTAAACTTCAACATTTTTCTCGCAGCATTACCGTACTGAACAATAGAACAGAGTACGACTGATTATATGCGCGTGCACATGGATTAATTATTATTCCTTATTTTCATAACTCCCCCTTTTGAATTTGTTGGAAAATTGAAATTTTTTACCGATCTGTTTCCGATCTGTTCGGGTCCGAGTTCAGCGAAAATTTGAATTTAATAAACGGAAAATGGCTTTCTCATACAAATTATTAATAAAAGTTTATAGAATCCGGAAGATTCTAAGAAAATTCTTTTAATTTTTTAGAATGTTTGTAATATTTTAAGAAATATTCCAATTCATTAAAAAAATATTCAAATTTTTTAAAATAATTCAAAATTTAAAAAGATTTTGAAAATTGTCGAACAAAATGTAGATTCTTGAGAACCTTGAAAGGAAATATTGAATTTTTTAAAGAATTTGGAAAGGTTTTAAGATGATACAAGTTTTTCTTGATATTCCTCAAATAATTACTTTTTATTTGGAAAACATTTTAAGGGAATAATTAGATGAAAAAAAAATATGTATGAATGAAAATTGAACAGTAATTCAATCAATAATTACTGATTATTTAAAACTACTTAAAATATGATGTAATTTTTAATCAAAATTCGAATTTAAGAAGTGTTCAGTTTGGGAAAAATTCGCATATGTATTGATTCATTCTGCGATTGACAGCACTAAAAACGATAACGTGGATGCATTTTTTTAACTGAATCTGAATCATTGAAGTCTACAATTTACAAAAATTCAGAAAAAAATTTATTTTGCAGTATAAATGCATGTAATTGAAATTTCGTTACGCAGAGCGTGTTATTGAGTTTCATATATAAATAAAATTTACAATTGAAGAGTTTTTAAATTTTATTCCTCAAAAACTCACAGATTTTCTTCAACATTTTTAGAAACATTTTGAAATCTCTTGAAATTTCCTTCCAAAATATATTTTAAGATCCAAAATGTTTTTAAATATTTTTGAATATTCTCTGAGAATTAATTTTGAAAAATAAAAAGTATTTGAAATTCTGCTAGCAATATTAAGAAATTTTTTTATGATCTTAAAAGCTTTCCAAATTCTCAAGATTTAAATTATTTTCCAATCTTTTCAAAACTTATGAATATTTGTTGGAACAATTTGTTTTTTCTTAAACTTTTCTAAATTTTTCAAAATGAAAAGAACATTCAATAATATTTTCCAGAATCTTTTTCGAAATATTGTCAAATCTTCAAAACTAAAAGTAATTCTTCCAAGATAAAACCTAAACGATTTTAAATTTTGCCAGAAATCTCATTGTATTGAAGAGTTTGAAAAGATTTAAAAAAGACTTCCCAAAGATTTTACAAAAATTTCACAATGATTTCAATAATTCCACAAATATTACAAAATATTTCAAATATTTCGGATAGATTTCAAAGTGTTGAGAAATACTATAATGATTTCCGAAAAGATTCCAATAATTTCAGAAATATTACCAAACATTTCAGATATTTTTGCAAACATTTCTAAAGAAGAAATTGACAACTACCTTAATAAAATTACTGATCTTAAATATTTTGATGAACCATACATTTCCATTCTTCCGTTATATTTTAAAAAACATTATTGTTCTTTTTCTCCTGATATTGGCTTCTCTGAAGAAAAAGGATAAAATGGATCACCACTAAAGCGATAAAATAAATACGTTTTTACGACGCTTGAGATAAAACGAAATGTGAGATTTTCATAAATTGTCAAATAACGAAGTGCTTCTTCGGAACGAATTACCTTTATTGGCTCTAAAAAGTGTAACATTTTCAAGTAAGCCGTTGCTTCCGAACACTGAACAAAAAGTTCACAAGATAAGGAATGTTGTTGGAAAAAATTATAAAATCATTTTTATGGGCATCGTGTTTCCCTATTGTTTTATTGTGATATGCAGATTTCCCCTCTGGTTTATGTAGGTCGGTGTTGAGATCGACACGACTTGTTTGTTAATGAAATTCCCGCTTTACGTCGACACTAAAGAACGCGATTTTCATCCAGTCGTTAAATGCAGCTTAAAGACCCACCCGCTACATAAAAGCAGCTTCGCGTCGTTACACTGGTGTAAAATGCTGCGACCCGGGAATGATAAACATTATAAGCTCTTTTTTATGTATTGTGTGCGACATAAAAGTTTTACACAATTTTGCACAGCAATCAGAATAAAAATTATTTAAATCCAGATATATTGGTCATCAGCTAATGACAGATAATGGTGTCGCTCAGTACAATTTGATGAAACAAGAGTAAACTTAGTACAGGGTGCGGCACAGAAATTTGCTGATTTGTTTTTGGCGCCAAGCGGCGAGGAGTGGTCGCTTGAGGGTGGGGAGGGTCTCATTCAGTAGGGGACTTCCTGAAGTTTTGTTTGAGTTGAGTGGCAATGATGGAACGACCGTTGGAAAGGTAAGCCTCGCAGGCAAATGCAAGCTGCCTCTTCGTCCAATGCATGATGTCGACTGACTGTGGGGAAGACGAAAACTCAAGACGTCCCCTACTGAATGAGACCCTTTCCACCCTCATCCGACAACTCGTCGCCGTTTGGTGCCAAAAACAAATCAGCAAGTTTATATGCCGCACCCTGTACAAGTAGGCGGCAGAAAAACTTTTTTCCATTTCTCCTCTCACCACAATCCTATCCTATTTAAGGATTAATTCACAGATAATTGAAGAATAATTAAATTTATGGATGATGAGCAGCGAATGGAGAAGACAGGAAGGGTGGTAGGGGTGCATAAATTACGTGGTCTTTTTGGAAGAGGGGGGCTAACGATTTTTCTATGCTGTTTCGCACAAGGATGGGGTGAATGCATGGTCAAATAAATTTCTTACGTAAGATTAATGACAAGATAATGGTGTTGCTCATTATAATTTGATGGAACAAGAGTAAGCTCAGTACAGGGTGCGGCACAGAAACTTGCTGATTTGTTTTTGGCGCCAAGCGGAGAGGAGTGGTCGGTTGAGAGTGGGGAGGGTCTCATTCAGTAGGGGACGTCCAGAAGTTTCATTTCCGTTAAGTGGCAATGATGGAACGACCGTTGGAAAAGTAAGCCTCGCAGGCAAATGCGCGCTTCTCCTTGGTCCAATGCATGATGTCGACTGACTGTGGGAGAGATAAAAATTCAGGACGTTCCCTACTGAATGAGACCCTTCCCATTCTCATCCGACCACTCCTCGCAGCTTGGTGCCAAAAAAAAAATCAGCAAGTTTCTGTGCCGCACCCTGTACGAGTAGGTGGCAGAAGAACTTCAACGCAATTCTCTTCTTGCCTTCTTAACTTCTCACCTTCTTACCTTCTTTCTTACCTTCCTACCTTCTTACCTCCCTTCTCAGTCCCTAACCCTTTTCATCTACTTCCGGCTCTTGACCCCACATTTTTTTATGTCCTACAAAATTTCCCTTCACTTCTCTATCAACATCCTCTTTCAATCCAACATCTATCCCATCCTCCACCTTCTCTTTTTTCTATTTTATCTTTCCTCTACTTTTTCTTAACCACTTCTCACCGTTTCTTCTCTTCCCTTCATTCTCTATCACCATCCTCTTTCAATCCGTCATCCATCCCATCCTTCCCTTTCTCTTTTTTCTACCTTATCCTACCTCTACTTTTTCCTAACCACTTCCCACCGTTTCCTCTCTTCCCTTCACTTCTCTATCACCATCCTCTTTCAATCAACTATCTATCCCATCCTCCCCTTTCTTTCTACTTTATCCTTCCTCTAACTTTTCCTAACCACTCCTCACTGTTTCTTCTCTTCTCTTCACTTCTCTATCACCATCCTCTTTCAATTCGCCATCTATTCCATCCCCTTTCTCTTTTTTCTACTTTATCCTTCTTCTACTTTTTCCTCACCACTTCCCACCGTTTCCTCTCCCAACCCTTTCTCCTTCGTTCTATTTGTATTTTCGGGTTGAAAATTCAACAATTTGGTAGCAAATTCTACTATTTAATCGTAAAATCGTACTCAAACTACTTACTTATCTTGTAAAAAAATATTTTTTTTTTAGTTCAAGATTTACTATTTTAGTGAAAAAATTACTTCTTCGGCTGAAAATTAATTTTTATAAATGAAAGTCTTTTTGTTGAATTGAACTATTTTTTGTGGAAAAATTTTGAAGAATTTTGGTTGAAATATTAAGTATGACTTATTTTGTTAAAAATTCATCTTTTCAGGTTAAAAATGAAACTCTTTGGTTGAAAGCTGAACTTGTTCCATAAAAATTAATTTTTTCTGATTGAAGATTCATAATTTCAGTTGATAAATTATCTCTTGTCGAAAATCGAAGAAGTCTATCGAAAATTAGTTTTTTTGGTCGGAAATTAATTATTTAACTGAAAATTTAACTGCTTGTAGGAAATTCATTTTTTTTTTAAATTGAAAAAAGATTTTTAGAGTAAAAATTCAACTGTTTAATTATATTTAATATTTTAATATAATATTTAATTATATTATTATTTATATATAATCCATATTTTCTTGTTCAAAATTAAAAAGCTAATTGTTTTGCAGAAAATTCGTTTGTTTGAAATTGAAAATTAATTTTTTCAAATGAAAATCTCACCATTTCTTTTTTAGCCGAAAATTAATCTTTTTCACACTAAAAATTCAGATATTTGCTTAGAAGTTAAACTTTTCGGTTCAAAATTCCATTTTTTGTAAAAAATTCAACTGCTTTGTTGGAAATTCATTTTTTGAAATTAAAAATTAATTTTTTTAATGAAAATTCAACTATTCCATTTTTGGTTTGAAATTTGATTTAAAAAATTTTGTTAATTGAGCTATTTGGTCAAAATTTATGCAATTTGTCCAAAATTCGTTTGTTTTGGCAGAAAATTGATCTTCTTGGTTGGAAATTAAATTTTTTTATAGAAAGCTCATTTTTTCGGCTAGGAAATTGAATATTTTGGATGAAATTTCTTTTTTCTTTTTTGAGGG